>JANHGL010005824.1:0-64652 GCA_024611195.1 Ceyx melanurus | reverse complement strand
GCTCCCCTCTCAGGCTGCTCTGCTCCAGCTCAACAGCCCCAGGGCTCTCAGCCTGGCCTGGCACAGAGATGCTCCAGTCCCATCATCATCTTCAGAGCCCCTGCTGGATTCTCACCAGTAGTTCTTTGTTTATCTTGAACTGGACACAAGACTCCAGCTGTGGCCTCACTAGGGCAGAGTAGAAGAGGAGAAGCCCCCTGGACCTGCTGGACACAATTCATGAGACCTGCTCCACACTGCTGCCAGCTCTGACCTCTCTCTGCAAGGGAAAGAGGTGGCTATAGCCTGTAAGATCACCTCCCTGATAGACTAGAGTTTATTTCTATCCATATGAAAATAAGGAGCTGGCATTTGCAGAATAGGTACTTCAGGTTGATTGCCTCTCTTGATCTTACACAGCCTAGTGCTCACAGCAACATCTCCATTAGCAATATTCATCCTCGGGTCTCTTTATAGTCAGTAACACTTCTATGGCATGATTCATCCTTACCAAAATTAGCCAGTAACAGATCACCCGCTGGGAGTGTGGCTTTCTTGCTGCTGTCTGCCAAGTGAGCCAGAAGTGATCAACTCAGGTGGTGGCATTTGCAGTCTGGGTGTCTCAGGTTCAGGAAAGGAACCCACTCCCCCCCAGCGTTGAAGAGGAGTTCAGATTTCTGAAAATATTATAAATACCTGGTATGGGTGGGAAGTCAATCATAACAACTTGCCATATCTGGAGAGGAGGACACCTATCCCTGAATTTCAGGGCATGGAGATATCTCTTCCTTTATTGTCTTAGAGACGAATTATCAGAGAAAATTGCAACACACTTGTCCTTGCCTCTTTACATGCTGAACAATATGAAATTTCAGTCTTTCTCCTATTTTTTTAGCCCTATTCTGATATTCCACTGGAGACAGCCGGCTGCTGAGGGACTCTGTCATTTTTCATTTTTCTTTTCCCCCTCATCAAGCCAATTATTCTATTATGAAATGGTGATTCCATTTCTTAATCTTCCTATTTTCTTCTCAGTGTGTGTTTGTTAATCAATTTCACATGCCACTGCATGGAGTGGAGAGAAGGACTGATCTCCTTCGTCACTTGGACCTTTTCCCTGAAAGAGAACCAGACCAAACTGGTCTTCTGGGTGACCTTTGGTTCCAGTTATACCCCCATATGCACGGGCAGAAGAAACCACTGACACTGGAGTCTTGTAACTGGGAAGCCATGTCCTCTAGTCCCTCGTTTCACCCCAGCCTGGATGAGAAGACTTCATCCAGCGTTTTCTAACATCCCACAGTAACTGGTTGGAGGATCCCAGGTGACTCTGCAGTCAAGAGCTTGAGGAAAAGGACAAAAATTAAAGCAACTCAACTGCTCTAAGTGCACAGATTTAGTCTCCAATCCTGAACAAGTTGCAAGAAGCTCATAATAGCTGAACGACTCACATAGATGAGCAACTCCTATGTATCATCCTCTCAGCTCTGATCACTCTGGAGGTGCCAGAACTGCTTTTCCACTGATGAAATGGAAAAGCAATTTTCTAAAGGCACTCAGGTACCTGACAAAACCTAGCCTTGGACACCTGGAATATGCTCCCAGACTTTTCAGAAACTATTTTGTGAGCACTTCTGGATTATGAGTAGGAGGGGAGCTCACAGTCTGCAGGTGAGGTTCATGGGTCCTTTGCTAAACAATAACCAAACACAATTTTCAGTGAAACCTACTTTGAAAGAAAGACATTGGCCCAGGACCTCGTCTCTGAGGATGCATGTGGTTTTCCAGGTGATGCTGAGATCTATGCCCCAAAGTATGTTCCCTGCTCTGCAATTTAACCACGGGAAACCTGCCCCTCATGCGTCAATAACAAGCTGGACTCAAGGGGAGATTTCCCAGCAGCTTCCATGGATGATAAATCACAATTTATGAGAAGCACTGTAAGGAAAGGAGGCAGCCTTTCCCTCAAGGTGTGTGCAGCAGATTGGCCACAGCTAGAGGTCAAAAGACCAGTACTTGATAGGGCATGGCTAGTCCTTGCATGCCATTTGGATCCCATCCTGAAAGCAGAGAGCAAACATTGAGAAACCAGCAGGATTGGTCACCCTTCCTTTCATTGCTTAAATTATTTACTTTACTGTTTTCTCTTCTTCTGGCAGCTGATTTGTCAGAGCAAGTGAAGCAGCTAGAAAAAGAGTTGTGACTGCAGCAGGAATATTACAGCAATTAGAAAGGGCCATAAACAGTTCCCTACATATGAAACCACTCATTGAATTTGACAAGCAGCCTTTTCTTCTTCGCCCAGCCACCAAATACAATGTGGCTTCTTTCTCTTTCATAGATGCCAGCACTTCCTTTCATTCCCACCAAGGGTCCCGTGCACTCGGAGGGATACACTCGCCGGCTGAAAGACACTTTTCTCCTCACTCTGAATGTCTTGTGGATAGAATTAACACTGACGGAGTGTGTCACAGCCCAAGCCTCATTTAGAGACACACCATGAAACCATGCTGTCCTGGCCCCCGTCCAGCTGTCAGATGGAACAGAAAAGCAAAACGGCCTCATCTAACCCAGTGGCAAGTTGGTCTCTTTGCAACAACTGGTTTAAGCTTCCTACGTGTTACCCAGTGTTGTTTGGAGATGACTGATGAAGTGCCAAGTGGATGTTGCTTGTCTGTTGCTGGTAGCAGTAGGCAGAGTAGCAGGCACGTCAGAAGAACAGCTGGGTGGATGGTCTTGGGCTCATTTCCATGTTTTCCTGGACAAGAGAAAAGAGAGAGGACATGCTACCAGAGCTACCTTATGAACTCCAGGCTGTATTGGATAGGGTAGAAACCTGGCAAAGTTTCTGTAGTCTCCATAGTCATGGGGAGAAGAGTTCTATTTCTTTACAGAGCTCCCTTCCATGTTTACTGTTTAAGAGTTGAAACTGTAGAATCATAGAATGGTTTAGGTTGGAAGGGACCTTAAAGATCATCTTGTTCCAAACTCCCTGCCATGGGCAGGGACACCTCCCACTACAGCAGGTTCCTCAAAGCTCCAACCTGGCCTTGAACACTTCCAGGGATGGAGAACCCACAACTTCTCTGGGCAACCTGTGCCAGTGTCTTGCCACCCTCACAGTAAAGAATTTCTTTACTAAATTAAAGGAGTCTCATAACATCTCAGAAATTAGGACCAAAGGAGATCTTCTCCACCACCTGTCCTGCCATGAAGTTGAATCAGCTTTTCCCAACCCAGTGACATATTCTCTTTAAAATAGCCTTGGGTCCTTGTGCCAAGGGGGCTTTGCATCTGGCTGTGTACCTCTGTGCCTCTGTATTAGATTCACTTCCTCTCTGCTCCAGAAGGATGTTGTTTATTGGACATAGTTCAGGGAAGAGCCACAGGAGCCACTGAAGGTTTGGGGATGAGGATGGCAGGGAGGATACACATGTCTAAGGATGGGAGGCATGTGCTGCCTGGTGCTATGGAGAAAAGGTCAAGGGGTAATTTATCATTGTCTGTAAGTACCTGCTTGGAACAGTAATTTGAAATGAGAGAGCTCTTCAGTTTGTATCACAAAAGGATAATAAGATCTGCTGTCTGTGAGCTGGAATGAGGTGGTGGATTTTCTGAGACAGAGGTATAAAAAAACAGTGAGCAGTGAAAGGGCAACCATTGCCAACAGGTACTCCAACCCTCCACCTCCAGAAGTTGCAAAATCCATCTTTCCTTAAGTGGGAAAGGATTCCACACCTGTTTTCAACTGACAAGGCTATTTTGAGCAGAAAAGAATGCATCAACTGCTCCCCTCCCCATGAAGATGCCAACACTGGCATTTTCTTGCAAACCGGGCCAAAAACATTGGCACACCAATATTTTCTGCAGCCTAATAATTCCAAGAGATCCAGTCATGCCAGGTCGTTTGGCTTCAGGAATTTTAGCCCAAAGGGCACTTAAATAAACTCCCAAATCAACATGCCTTATCTTGAGCTCGTTATCAGATCCCCCAGCATTCTGCTGGAAGTCACGTCATCCATTAATCAGCGTTGTCTCAGTTTGATACATTTCTTGTCATGTCATTTTGCCCATGTCTGTGTGCTGCTGGCCTTGTTCCTTGGCTGAACTACACCTCCCATATCCAGCTTGGCCATTGATTCTCACAATGCATCATGCAGCTTAGGCAGGGAAGAGATGCCATTTGCATTCCGAGCGAGAAAATTCCTTGGCAAAGTCAGCTCAGAATGCAGCTTGAAGTCTGAAGGTCCCACTTTGATAATATTATGTCCACAGGAAAGAAAAATGTTACTTGAGACCAAAATCACAACAAAGTCCTTACTTCCTATCAAAAAAATTATTAAAGTCAGCATCAGAATGAGACGTTTCATGCCTGTGTCATATCAATCAAAAGTTTTACCCACACAAAACTTCAATGGTGTGAAGAAGCCCTCCTGAGCAAATCATTTAACTGAAAGGTCCATGGCCAGTTTTGGGAATGATCCAGTCAATGTAGACCGTGGTATTTTTTCCACTGTGGGATGATGTTAAACAGAGATCAGCTTTATTTCATATATACAGAAGAAACAGTTCTATTTGCTCTGAACACTTATGTGTGTATTTATAGGAGCTCTGTCTTAAGATAGTTGGATAGACCATGTTTACCCTTACTAGAGACAAGGAGATGAGCTTGCAACAGTGAAAGGTTGTCCCATCATCATGCTAAGTGCTGCATGTCTAAAATTTTTGGCTTCCAAACATTCAGATAGACAAAGCAATTTTCATCCAAGCATGCTGCTCCTGGGCAGCTGAATGCAACCAGCCAGCCAGAGCAAGGGCTGATTATGGGTAACATCTGGGTTGAGATGGGAATTCCCCACTCCCCAGCCATTCCCTGGACTATTTTAGGACTGCTTCTCCATAAAATGGAACTGCAATCTTCTCCAGGGCCCCAGCTGGGTAACTGAGGGCTTTTGCATCCCTATGCAATGGAACAAAACAGCTTGTTAGGCTTAAATCATCCAAAGGAAAAACTTGTCTTTTGTGGTCTGATACTGGTTTCTGCAGCATCAATCAAAAATCTTGTGGTGATTTCAATGGGAGATGCATGTGCCTGGTGAAAGTGACGAATACTAAGTCCTGGCCACTCTTAAAGCCCCTGTGGAATCTACAAAATAGGAAGAGCTTTCCCTGTTTCAGAAGGGATCCCACCTTTGAAAGCAGTCCTTGAAGAGAACACAGCTGGAGCAGGGAAGAGGAAGCTTCTCTCCTGCTGCAATTTATTGGTGGCTGCATCATCTATCCAAACAGCAAGAGATCAGTAAGTGATGCCCATCTCCCTTGCCTGCAACAATGTGACTCCCTGCTGCTGACAATGAATCGACTCTACTTTGTCAAGGAAGATCAGAAGGAGAGATGTACATCACTGAGGCAATGACTACAGACCACACTTTCCTCCTTCTCAGTGTTGTATCGTGTAGTCAGGCATCTGCTCTGCCTCTCCAGCTGGCTAATACTCTGCTTCTCAGCCCTAACTCCAAAGAAATGTCAATCCAGATCTTGTCAGAGTGAAAGAATGACCTCCCAAGCCCCAGCCTGGGAGGGTATTGGCTCTCTTCCTGAAATCCACATTGTTCAGGGACCTCTACAAATGAGTCTGAACAGCAATGTGGCCTTTAGCAGGGCAGAAGACAGGGAGATGGCCCAGCTGGGAAAAGGATTTATGGCCAGACAATGAGGATTTTTCATAGTGTGACATTTTATTGTGAGCTGATGTGTTGTCATGAGTCCCATGAGTCGCCACGAAGGCTGATCTCCAGCTTCTCTTTTGTCTACTGGGTTTGCTTCTACCAGGGATTCAGCACTAATGAAATTAAGGTCTTTTGCTTCACAATGAGTTACGGCTCCAGTTCATGCCAGAGCAAGAGTTCTGCAAGAGAAGGGGCAACAGATACTTCTGATGGGGCTGTGAGATGGATCAAATAACAAGAGGCAACCTTGTTCTTGATTAACAGGCCTTGTAGTTGTTCTTTTGGAGTTAGATTCATTCTGGAGAAACTGAACATCAGCTGCAGTCTGCAGCTCAAGGGGAGATCTGTGCTGAAGGATATGTTACCTGTAAGTGAAAAACATTGAAAGGAGTCTTCATCATGAAAGCATCAGATGGATAAATTACAAATGCAGGGTCCATGTTAAGCCTGTCTACACTGACACAGTGGATTTAAGGATCTCAAGCACGGGAAAACCCATCTGTGGATGGCAGGCGATGAAGCAGCTTGGCCCACTGTGATCCCAGAGAAATAAGGCCAGGGTCTCTGGTCTAGTGGGATCACTTATGGATTTGATATGCAGCTGGGGAAACAAACTTGAGGATGACCATGATGGGAACAATAATGCAATGTATGTGGTTAGTAATGCTGTGATGGTGACTACTTTGACTTGACCCTATCCAGACCACTGTTATCTTCTGTTCAGGTCCTGGATTTCAGGCAGCCTCACCACAAATCACCATTGACAATGTTGGAAGCTCCTTCACCAGCTCAGTGACAGTGTCTCTGACATTGCTTACGGGTCTTCCATGCTTGTCCCTCTTTGAGCAGATCTGAAAATCTCAGCCAACTGCTGCCAATGTTTTGATGTCTGGGGCAGGGTCTTCCCTCATATCTCTTCTGAAGTGTGCTGCTCATATGCTGTGAATTATGAGTGGTAGAGGCACTCGTGCATAAATGGAGTAAAAATGGCATGGTGGAGGCAAGGTGCATAAATACCTGACAGTAGCTCATGAAGACAAAGGACCCTACTGGAATAAGATAACTGTGGAATAATTTGATTATGGTGCTGTGAAAAATTCACGGCACAGGAGGGACTATCTATGCCACGCTGTGTCCACCTGCAGAACTGTGGGCAACTCATCAAGATGTGGCCAGTCCAGAAGGATTTCCAGATCATTAATTCCTCAAGCTGCAAAATGCTTCCACGTGGCTCAAGGTAAGGACAAGTAGGAAAGAAAACTCCAAATAAACTCAGATATGCTCCAGGAAGAGGCAATAAGAGAGCCAGAACATCATCACAGTCATGACAGGAAGCCCTGATTTTTTCTTTTAACAAGACCAAGTTTGCAGTATATCTTATTAGGATGAAATATCTTATTAGGATGAAATATCTGATGGAAATGAGTGAAGTTCTCAGGGACAAAGGTCCTTCTCCAGGCTTAGACTGGAAATAAGATGACAGACTCTGGGTCAGCCTGCAGAAGAAGGCAAAAGGGATTGCAACGGACCCTGCAGGTTGGACGAGGGGTTGGGAACAAAAGGGGAATTTATCTTCTTTACTCCAGCTCTAGGATTCAGTTTAAGCACCGTCATTCTTAGCTGGGTAAAAGCAGTGCATCTTCATTAACCAGCAAATCTGTGCAGACTCTGTCTTCATGAAGATGTGATCTGCAAAGGACATCTCGGGGCCCAGCTGGAGGAAGATTATCCATCCATAGGAGTAGCCATGTGGAAGGTTTAGAGACAGAGCAATCAGGCAATTGTTTTGCAGGAAAGCCTGTGCCAAAGCTGTCAGTATTGGTGGGTTTTTTTATCCTAACTCGTAACAGCTTCGTTACTGATCCAGGAACCAGTGGCCAGGTAGGAACCATGGCTTCAGATAGCATCAAGGAGGTTCCTGTCACTTCACTCACAGATGTTTTAGAACAGGTGTGCATTGACCTATGTCTTAAAAAATAATAATTAAAAAAAGGGAATCAGATGAACAGCTTTATTTTAAACAAAAGTTCTTTTTGGAACAGACCCTGGGGGGTAGTATAAACTTATGCAAAGAACTGCTGCTTGCAACCAGCAGAAAATGACTACGGATGCATGAAGAGTAAGATGAATACAACTACTAAAGAATTTACTGCTGACACATATAATACTGGCTTCTGAAATGATCCTCTAGAAACATCCTTGAGATCCTCTAGTCTGTGAACTAAAACTGCAACCCAGTGTTTTACTCAAAGCAGAGAAGGACCAGAGTCAGTCTAAAAATTGTGTCCAACTGATGTGGGCACTGTCAGCAACAATGGACAATCAGCATCTCCTTCCTTGCATGTGTGCCATGACAGCCAGCCAGGGACGCAACCCAATCTCCCTGCAGGCAAGTCAAGAGAGCCCCTTGACTCTCACTGGCAAAGGAAAGTTGCAGGCTCTGCTCACATTCCTACACCTGTTATGCAGAAAACCAACCTGGCACCTTCCCCGTGGTGGCATAATGGGGGAAGAGTGGGCAGAACGAGACAGATGTGGGCTTGCAATGGATTGCAACCATCCCAGAATGGTGGCAAAAATGACCAGCAATTTGAAAAGCATATCACTGGAGGCTGGCAAAGTATGCCAGCCTATTATGACCCTTCCGGGGTCTCTTTGGTTAGCAATTGGTGGGCATCACCAGGCTACATGACTCTGTAGTTGAAGCTGGGCTAGACCAACCTTTGGTCTGTGCTGGTGGGGATGCTCTTGCATGAATTCATCCTGTCAGCTTTCCCCCTTCTTGCTCTTTCCCAGGCTGTCCTGAAAAAGGAAAGCACTCAGGAGGGCACTGCAAAGAAAGAAAAGAATGAACTGCCCTATGAGGCCGTATACAACCCTCAGGACATAAGCAAAGTGCCTCGGTGTATTCAGCAGATAAATGCATCAAATGCAGCTCAATTGGTTGTGTGTTACAGCTAGACCATGTTTTCACCCCGTAAACACAGCTCTGATTTCTCTTTGCTGAACCCCCTTCTTGGAGCACTTGTAATTTACGAACAAGAGGATAAAGAAACGAAGAAGAATCCTGTCAAGGTTCCCTCATGAGAGTTGTAAATCGTCTGTATATCAAAGATATTGCTCACATTCAGCATTTAATGCTATCAGTAAAAATATAATGTGAGAAGTTTAAAAAAAGAAGTCACTCACAAGGAAGAATGAATAATCTGTGTGAAATACAGAGCCTGGAAAAATGGCATTTCTCCTTTTGGTGGGAGCGCTGATATTTCTTGATATTTCATTTACACAATGCAATGATGGGGGGAGGAAAAAGGTAGTAACAGACATTCAGGAATCAGTAGTTGCAGGGAACCTGGGGAATCTGAAGGAGTTTGGGGGTTATAGATAGGCTCCATGGGGAATAACAAGGAAGAGACTGATTTTTTGGAACTTTTCTTGTTTTTTCTTACTTAGAGAAGTTAGTCCCTGTTCCTACATTCCAAGCATGAGGTCATGCCAGGAAAAAAAAATAAAATTATATTTTAAATTTTATGCTTATTCACAGGTTTGATTTTCTGTGCAATTTTGACTTTTAGACAGGTGACCTCAAGCAGTTCCAGACAATTAATTAATTAAATAAAGGAAAGATGGAAATATTTCCCATGATATCCCAATGTCTGCTGAAAAATCTTACTGGAAAGCAATCAAAAGAGATCAATGTCATCTTACTAGCATCTCAGAACAAGAGGGGAGAGACCTGAATGGACAGTAAACAGTGGAGGGACCTGGACTGAGACCCCAGAATTTAGCAAATCCTGGCTCCAGTGACCACACAGGAACACTTCTCTATTGAGCCAGAAAAAGGCTGAAACAGGATTCTTCTGACTGCTGTGGAAAAAAAAAAACCAACCCTTGGAAAAAAAGCATTTTTATTTATTTTCTTTTTCCTTCTGCCTTCCTCTATTTTCTCTTCCTTTGCCCTGAAGAAGCTGTTGATTATAATTTCAGTGCAGTTTGAGATGCAAGCTTAATGGAGCGGGCCTTTCTATTTTTGTACTCTGAGCATTGTCATATGAAATAACATGGATTATATTTTGTTGTTGTTGTTGTTGCATTGAATAGACTTGATATTTAAATCCAGCAGTGTTTATAGCAGGCTGAGATTCTGTGCTGGGATCGGAGGCTTGCCTGGGTTTATTATTTATTTTGTGGCAAGTGTGAGGTTCTGTTTTGTGGGCTTCATTTTACTTTTATTTTCTTTTTTTTTTTCTTTTTTTTTTTTAACTAGGCAAAGAGAATAAATTAGAATGAAAAGCTAGATCTATCCTCCTTACTCATAACAAGCAGCATCTTCATCCTCCCTTGATCCCACTGAAAATTATTGCTACCAAATTAATGTTTAATGTTAAAGGTCTAGAAGTCTAAATGGACTAAGACCAGGTATAATAATGAGTTGAGGAAATACATGAAATGGACTAATAAAATACATTAAATTGGCTAAGAACATCTATAATGGACCCAAAAAGTATTGTCTGGAAAATCCCAAGGAGATGTGGTCCAAATAAACAGGATGGTTCAGTTTCATGCAGAGATTGGCTTGCAGAACGGGGTAGAAGGAATCTCTGCTCTGGGTTGAATATCTGCTGGGTTAACAGCGTCCCTGTGGTGTTTCACCACGTTCCTTTGCAGGCATCTAGAATGCTTTTAGCACCAAGGATTTTCTGAAGTCACAGAGACATGAGAGTGCAAGAGAGACAAGTCCTGAAAGTTTAATTGTTCATAAGGAAATTGAAAAATAAAGTTAGAAACGGGGTAATAAGACCAGGCAGGGTATTGTCTAGGAAAAAGATCTTTACTATGAGGGTGGTGGACAATAGAAGAGGTTGCCCAGGGAGGCCCCATCCCTGAAGACATTCAAGATTTGATGGCATCAGAGAAGCATGGCAGAAGAAGGGAAACTGGAAAATGAACAGCTTCCTTCCTTTTAAAGACCCCAGAAAAGCTCAAGCATCCAAGGAGTCCTTGAAGGCTGCAGCTGAAATAGCTTCAAGAAATTTCCACATTGAAGGCTCTGCACTGTAGAGGGTTGAAGAGGGTTGAAAGCATCTAGACCAACCTTGACACACCAAACCTTGCTCTGACAGGGATGTTGTGGCCTCCCCCATGACCCAAGAGCAATGTTTCACTATTGGGTGCTTAGAAAGTTTCCTATGATTCCATTTCTATTTTAATTTTTTAAATTAAAATTAATCTGCCTTTCTTCTTGTCCTCCTCTCAGTGGACATGACAACAGTTGATCTCAGACCCCTTTATAACAACCTTTTATGTGTTGGAAGGGGGTTGCCATGCCAACCTTTTCTTCTGTTGCCAAGCAGGGGATGGAGTGATAGCTCCTCTTCCAATTCAGCACCAGGAACAAGATCTCGAGGGGACCCATCTCCTCTACACAGAAATGCAGCAGCAAATTCAGAGCACCCAAGCTGTATATCTCTGACCAAACTCTATCACCCTGTCCCAGGTGAGTTCTGCTTGGAGTTAATCCAAGACAGATGCAGATAATTTCTGTAGCTGAGCTATTTGTTCACAACTCGATGATCTCCAGAGGTCCCTCCCAACCTCTACCATTCTATGATCTCAGTCACCTTCCTCTGTGGATCAGACCACTCTCCCACCACTGTCTCTGAGAACCAACCATCTTCAAAGTCACAAGCTGACTGAAGGGAAAGAGAGCCCAAGAAATGAAGAATTAACACCTGTGCATTCACAGGACTGATGGTGAAGAAAGCTGTGGAGGGGCACAGGGACACGATGTCACTCTAAATGCCACTTTTTTCATTTGGCCTTCCCCTTACAACCCAGAGCAGTACCACCAACAGGCAATCGTGCCTGGCTACAGATGAGCTGGGAGTGTGACATGATGTTTCATCATTAGCTTTCAATGAGACCGTGTGTCGAGGGAAAAAGGTTGTGCAGTTCGAAGAGGGGATGATTTACAGACCTGAGGAATAACGAACCTTGTAAGGAACAAAGCTTGGAAATAAAACTGCATGCTCCACCTGAATTGTGAGCTACCCGTGTGTGTACTCGGAGCTCATATTTAGTGCTTCTGGTGGGCACACTGACAGACGGCTTAGTGAAAACAAATGTTAATGTTAATTAAGCTGGAAAACTTCCCAGATTTGGAGAATGGGAGTGTTTGCTTGGATAATAATTCAGATAGCCTGTGCCCTGCTTAACACTTCCACTGGGAAATGTGATCACTCAGAAACAAGGGATCAAACAACTGGAGGCACTCAGCTAGATCTCAGATCTTCTTCCTGAGACAGCTGCTCCTCACAGTGCCTTCCTCAGCACTTCGAGCACCCCAAGTTTCACTGATAGGAGTGATCAGACACCCTTCACCTTCCCTGTGAGAGTATAAGACTCTAGAAAGAGTTCACAGCAAGGAAATGCTTCCTGACATGCCTCCTAAATCCTCCTTTACTTAATTTCACTCCAGTGCTTGCAGATGATGGTAATTAACCTCTCCTCCTGCAGACAGTAGCAAATGGCAAGAGCTTGGAGGTACGAGTGAGGACGACTTGGGCAGGGTTTCCTATGCACCCAGTCAGATCCTCCTGCTTAATCTGAATAATTTTTACTTCTGTTGGCTTCGATTGGCCTTCACTGACTTGCACCAGCTAATGATCTGGCCCATTGATTTTAAATTCCCTTTTACATCCTTTTAATTCAGATCACAGTCACCACTGCCAGCCTGAGCCTTGTGAATACCAGTGAAGAGCTGTCGGCTAAATAGATGTTCCAGCTACTATCACAGGGGTGGGAATGCTTATGTGTTTATTTATTTATTTATTGCTGAAAGGACTCACGAAGGAGCGGGGGAGGGGAGCAGAAATAATAATGAGGAAACAAGAGGATGCACACAAATAGCCTCCAAACCCCTGGTAGCACTTCTATCTTTACGGAAGGCCACGTGATGGCAAAACACGTTCCTATTTTCTGCTTCAGTGAGATGACTTCTCATACTCTGGATGCAACATGCACCGAGTCCCAGCTGGCAGCTCAGGCTAACCGTTGGTGTTGTAATTAAGCCTCCTCGGCGTTCAGTTGGGGTGATGCTCCCCCGAGGCCTCCTTAACATTTTCCAAAGGGACAGGAGAAGATTCATGCTCAGAGATGCTGCTGGAGCCTGGTACCAGGCAGGCTGCCAAGAGAGAGGGGAAGAGCTTGCCCGGGTGTCGTCCAAGGCAGGATGCTCTGCAGACCTCTCCCTGGAATGCAGGGAGGCACGCAACATATTTTCTTTTAATTGCCACTTGCTTAGAGATATCCTGTGATGTGAGCAGGAAGAGTTTTCCTCTTCTGCATTCCCCCTTTATGACCTTCATATATCCATTCTGGTTTGCACGGTGGCAGGCCCTTGAAGCTACCACTAGGCTCTGGTAGATGTTGTGCTCTCACTAGCTAAGAATATATGGCCTGGGAAATGTGCCATTTTCAGTGCACTTCCAGCAAAGCCATTTCATCTAGTAAAAATACTCACAGGCTCCACCTTAAATCATGGGATTGATGAAGGCCACGTTGGTTGAGGAGCTCCAGCGTTTGTTATTCTCCAGGTGAGGTTGTTTTTTATGGCAGTTCCTTTCTGAACAACTGAAAAAGTAAATGGAATGGGAAAAATAATGGTATTAAAATAAAGCCCTGAGCATAAGGGTGATTTGAGATTCGTCGTCTCTCAGTTTGCTGAGTCCACAAGTGGCTTTTGAGATGCCCACTGCTCTGCCCAAGCTATTTGAAGTGACACCAAGAGGTCAGAGGGGGTGGTTAGGAGAGGTGGTGACTGAGGAGCCTCTGTACCTGATCCTGATAGCCTCAAAAACCTGTGAAAAAGAATCATAGAAAGGTGAGGGTTGTGACGACCCCCTGGAGATCATTAAGTCCAACCCCCCTGCCAGATCAGGATCACCCAGGGCAGCCCACACAGGAACAGACCCAGGTGGGGTTGGGATCTCTCCAGAGGAGACTCCACAGCCTCTCTGGGCAGTCTGGGACAGGCTCTGTCACTCTCACAGTGAAGAAGTTTCTCCTCATCTTGAGCTGGAACTTCCAGTGTTCCAGTTTGTGCCCATCACCTCTTGTCCTATCCCAGAGCACCACTGACCAGAGCCTGGTCCCTTCTACTTGACCCCCACCCTTCAGCTATTTGTAAACATTCATAAGATCCCTTCTCAGGCTGTTCTTCTCCAGGGCTCTCAGGCTTTCTTTATGAGAGATGTTCCAGCCCCTTCATCATCCTCACAGCTCCTCTGGACTCTCTCCAGTCTTTCCCTATACCTCCTGAACTGGGGAGCCCAGCACTGGACACAACACTCCCCAGGTGTAGGACTCTACCCTTGCCTATCGAAGCCTTCAAACACCGTGCTGGTGATGTAGCAACTTTGAGGCCAGAAGGCATCGCTGAGCATTTCATTTGACCTCTTATTTGTTATTGAATTTAGCTGGTTAGCAGCATATTGAGAGCTTTAAGTCGAATGTGCCTGCCTCTCGGAGGAAGAAATTCAGTCTTGATTTGAAAGCCTTCAGCAGCAGAGAGATGCAGTGCTTTCCGTGGCACTTTGTTCAAACGGTCCATCACTCTGGTAGAAATTATTTCCATTTGAATATGTCAGGATTCCACTTCCAGTCATAAATATACCTTTCTCCACAAGATTAAAGATTGCTTTGCTAACCACAATTTTCTCCCTGTGAAAGTACTTACACACCTTAATCAAATCAGTCACCTCTCTATCTTCTTTATTTTTATTTTTTTTATATATAAACTAAGCAGATTGGATTGTGGAAAGTCTCAGGGCAAAGCACTTTCTCTAGCTCTCAAGTAATTTTTCTTGCACTTTTTTTTGGGGGAGGGGGTTCTCTTCAGCCCTTTTTCTCAAACTCCTTTTTAAAATCACCAGCAGACAACCAGCTGCTCTACACATCTCCCACACCAGTGTCTAGCATAGAAGCAGAAAAACATTTCTCCTTTTCCTAATTACAACTCCCTTCTTGTTTCCTCCAGGGTCTCTGTTGATCTCTTTGCTATAGCACCGTGGTGGGAATTTCTGGTGAGCTGCTGGCTTTCTGAGACCCCTTAACCCTATTCCCTAACATGGTCTGCATTCCTTAAATCTCTACGGGTAACTTTGCAATTGTCTGTTTAAAATCCTTCCTATCCCTGTCGTGACTGGTAATATATTTACTTCGAGTAAAAGCTTGTGTTAAGCAGTGCAGGGCTTACTACTGGCTTCTGCAGATTACTCCTCAGACAGCATTTTAAGTGCATTATAATGACCTATTTTTAAACAAATGCATTCCTAGTAGTTTCTTAATATCTTAATTATTGCCAATCAAATCCATGAAATATGAATAACTATTTTGTATTATTAAAAAAAGAAATAGGAAAGTGAGAACAAGTTGAGGGATAGAGAATATGTTATTACTTTCTTCTCCTCAATGACCAGTGAGCTAAATATAATTGCTGAGATGCCTCATGTTTCTAATATGCCCTACAGTTCTTTAAGCGTGGGACTTGCCCTAATGCCTTTAGTTTTTCTAACCAACCACCTGAATTTCACAGCCTCTCATTTTTGCTAATTACTTTTCCCTAGTCCTGTTTTTCCTCTGTTGTCTTTTTATTTCTAATGGTTGCCTTCGTTTGGGGATCTGGGGCCCTTTTCTCCATCTGCAAAGAGTGGTTCTACATGGAAGCTTGACTTGTGTCAGTGCTCCGTTGTGCTGGAAATGATATAAAGATGGAATGACAAACTGGCCCTTGCAGCAGCACTAGGGCTAATTATAAAGCAAGAGAGAGCAGTGGATACAGATGGGGCTGCACAAGAAAACAGGCAAATATTCCCAGTGGCACCTAGCTTCTAAATCTCTCCTGCAGCCAGATTTGACCATCTTCATGTCTCTGTGACCATTGTCATGGGGGGACAGCAAGATCCATACCTGTGATGTCCATTTTCCTCACACTTTACCTATGAAGAGCCCACAATTGAAGGAAGAGAGTTAATTTAATTCCCAAATATTATTTTTCTGGGGAAGGGATGAGTAGGAATTAACATGTTTCAAGAGGCTTCTCTGCCCTCTGCTGTAATATAGAGACCTTCCAAGGATGGAACAAATCCAAGAGAAAAATGGCTTGGGACAATTCTGCTGTCACATTGCTCCTGCTCAACAAACCATGTTGATCCAGCCACCACAGGAGAAGAAGAAAAAAAAACCCAAAATAAAACCAGAAAGGGTACAAAAATGGAATTATTTGATGTTTCCAGATGGTAGCACTATGGCTGATATATAAATGGTCCAGGAAATTATAATGAAATCTGCCTCTGATTAAAAGCTTATGGCTTAAAGTGCATCACAGTGTTGGATTAACAAGTAGGATGAAAAGTGCTCCTGCCTGGGACCAGGGGTCTGTGTAGCCAATCACTGTACCTTCAAAAAAAGGCAAGAGACAAGACACATATTTCATTTTATTTTATTTTATTTTATTTTATTTTATTTTATTTTATTTTATTTTATTTTATTTTATTTTTTATTTTATTTTATTTTATATTTTATTTTTACTATAAAGACTCCAAAATCATGTGAGCAATAAACCTGGAACAGCAATTTGTGCAGGTCTTGATATAGAGCTTCTGGTTCAGAGCCTCTCTTCATGTCTTTAACCTGTGCACAAACCAGGTCTGGGGCCTCCAGTAGCTTTTCCTACATTTCTGGTTCTGAGCTGAGGTGACAGCTGGCACCTGGAACACCCTGAAACATGTTTTTTTATTGATCTAATGTCCCCCTTCTGTGCACAGCTGAGCTTCTTGAGCTCAGGAAAATATGTTTTTAGAACAGGCATGTCAAGAAGGAAATTTAAGTAACATTCCTTTTTTTTTTTTCTCACCTTTTCCCCTCCAATGGGAATTCTGAACATTGTGTAGGTGGGAAAAAAAAAAAAAGAAAATAATATTTGTGTTTTTTGCTTTGCTTTTTTAGAAAGCTCTGCTAAGGAAGAGCTCCCCGTGCAGAGCTTGGTGGCTTCCTTCTGGCCATAACTTGTATTGGTTGGTGTTGCCACAACTGAATTCTCATTTTAGGGGTTCAGACATCCCTCTGGACTTAATAACCTGATCAAAACACTTGAGGTTTCATGTGGCTTTGGGAGAATCACAGAATGATTTCCCTGTTGGAAGGGACCTCTGGAGATCATCTCGTCCAATCCCTTCTGCCAAGGGAGGGTCCCCTAGAGAAGGTCACACAGGAACATGTCCAGGTTGGGTTTGAATGTCTCCAGAGATGGAGGCTCCACAACCTCCCTGGGCAGCCCCTGCCAGGCTCTGCCACCCTCATGGGGAAGAAGTTCTGCCTCATGTTTAGATGGAGCTTCTTATATTCGTGTCCATTACCTCTTGTCCTTTGCTGGAGAGCCACAGAAAACTGAGAGATCACCCTGATTTCAGCACAGAACTCTCCCAGAGTTACTTCTGGACCAAAACACAAGCAATTGAGCTGAGGCTCACAGAGCTTTCTACCCCGTTCAGCCACTGCAGGGATTTCCACAAGACAGCAAAAGAGATTGATCGATCAATTAATTGATCAATGAGTGATTGACTCCCACGTGTCTCCCTGGGAGCGTGGCACAGACAAAAACCACGAACCTAAACAGCAATGGAAGTGAAATTAGGGTTCGTTTGTGAGCACCATCTTTTTTTTCACTGCTTCTCTTTCAGGACATCCACCATAAAGAGGCGTCGTGCAAATAAACACGAACACTGTATATTCAGAGAGCCTGTCAAACAGCCAGATTAAGAACAAGGAAAATGGGCACACACTGTTCACTCATAAAACCACTGGA
This sequence comes from Ceyx melanurus, assembly GCA_024611195.1. Classification (NCBI taxonomy): domain Eukaryota; kingdom Metazoa; phylum Chordata; class Aves; order Coraciiformes; family Alcedinidae; genus Ceyx; species Ceyx melanurus. The sequence goes on along the minus strand of JANHGL010005824.1, from coordinate 47,078 downwards.
AAAAGATGCTCAACAATGAAGTGGAATTAAATGAAATTCTAGCCACTCAGAATACATTATCCCTGCAGCATGTCCATGAAATCACTCTCTGAATTGAGGGGTAATTTGCTCTTAGCCTGTGAAGCCTTTCTAGGTTGTTTTTTTTTCCCCCTTTTCATTCCCCCCTCCCTTTTTTTTTTTTTTTATTTTTTTTTTTATAGCAATCATTTGGGAACTCGTTTCTCACTCATTTTGCTCCCGAAGGAAATATTCAACGAGGGAACAATAGTGATGTGTCATCATGACGTGATGGGTCACTCATTCAGCGGCAGTAATGTGCCCGCTGCCCAATTGCTTTGCCTGTGTGCACTAAGCTGCTTCTGGAAGGGCTTTCATGTCCTTTAACTCTTTGCTGGATGACTGCCTCGTGGTTTGACTTTGCAGAGGAGCAAGCTGCACAGGCTGTCCTGGCCAGGGTCCACCTAAAACACGTTCTTTAATGCAATCAGCAGCTCTGATGGGGATAGAGAGACAATGACAGAAGCGTTTTGGTTGCAAAAGACCTTCAAGAGCATCCAGTCCAACTATTAACCCAGCCCTGCCAGGGCACCACTGCCCCATGGCCTCAGCACCACACCTCCAGGGCTTGGAAACCCCTCCAGGGGTCACAGGGATCCACCCCTGCCCTGGGCAACCCTGGACAGCCCTGGAGGGGAAGAAATTGTTCCTCAGATCCAACCTCAACCTCCCCTTGGGAGACTTGAGGCCTTTCCCTCCTGCAACTTGTCCCTCCTGGGGAAACTTGAGGCTCCAGCCTCCTGCCAGGAGCTGCCAGAGCCAGAAGGTCTCCCCTGAGCCTCCTTCTCTCCAGGCTCCACCAGCCCAGCTCCCTCAGCTGCTCCTCCCCACACTCCTGCTCCAGACCCTGCCCCAGCTCCATGACCTTTCTCTGGCCACTCTCCAGCCCCTCAGTGTCCTGCTGGGAGTGAACACAGTAGTCAATGTGGGGCCTCACAGTTAAAATTGTCTTGATCAAAAGCAGTGACAGACACATTAATTGCCCTAAAGAGCTCCTGTGCTGTAGATCCTAGGTATGATAAATCACAGAATCATTCAGGTTGGAAAAGCCCCTTGGGATCATCCAGTCCAACCATTAATGCTACTCTATAAAGTTCATCCCTAAACCATGTCCCTCAACAGCCCATTCAAAGGACCTTTCAACACACTCAGGGCTGGGCACTCAACCCCCTCCCTGGGCAGCCTGTGCCAGTGTCTGATGAGTTTCTGGACAGACTATAGAGTTGATTGTATTTGCTGAGAGCCTTGTGGAGGGGCTGGAAAGGATTGCATTGAAGATGTGAATGCTGCTGTAGCTCATGGTGCTCTGATGAAGTTGTGCTCCTTGATCTACAGCTTGGGAATGGACTATGAGGTTCAGGTCCATGCATGCAACCAACAGAGAAGCAAAGCCCACCTGATTTGTGCCTGGTCTCCTAAAGACATTCTGCTCAGGCAGCTGTGTTCTCTTCATTTGTCCATGTGTCTGGCTGAACATCCACCCTGTTTCTTTGACAGTAACTTTCAAATCACTTGAGTAATTTTAACCAAGGGGACTTGTCTCAATATATTACATTGTGAATACATTAAATTCCTTTGGACTTAATGAAAACAGATATCTGGGCAGCAGAAAGGCTTTTTAATATTGAAGCTCATAGGATTATCTAAAAAACCCCATCCCTGTTAGCCACCAGAGAATCTACTCAAGCTCCATGCATTCCTCTGTTCCTTCCCAGAACTACATATTAACATAATTAAAAGCCCTGAGACATGGACTCATCCCTGGCTCACATTTCCTGGTGCCATTTCTACCACCAGAGAAGAGGTTTGACAAGCTATTGGATTTGAATAGCAGAGCTGCTACGTTCATTTTGCTGCCACACGGATGATGACACAGAGGAGCCTCGAGCTCTGGGAGCTTCGTTTGGGGGCTTTTTATTTAAAAAAAAAAAAAAAAAGGCAATCTGTTCATTTCACAGATGCTCAACAGCTCTTCACAAGCAGTACAGGTGTGCAGAGAAATAAATCTGGTTTATTTACTATGTAATAAAAGATGGGGAAAAAAAATAAAGTTTTTATTTATTTTTCTTTTGGAAATATCTTTTCAATCATATCAAAGGAAATGAACAATGTTCAGCAGTGATGGCAATAAACCCATAATTACTCAAAAAGCAGATAAACAAGAGAGAAAAACCTCTTACTTGGGGGCAAGAAACCAAAGAGAGTTGAAAGTTATTTTTAATGTATCTGTATTCCTAAGGTCCTTTTGCTAATTGAGTCTTCAGTCCCTCAAAGACTCACAAATGCATTTAACTCACAGCATCATGAATACCTTCATGGTCTTCAGCCTGCTTTCTCATGCTGAGATGTCAGTATCTTGATCTGGACACCAAAAAATATTAAGTTAAAAAAAAAAAAAAAAAAGGTCTGGTTGCTATTCATCTTCTATTCCACAAGGTTTTAATCTTCCTTGGTGTCCTTGTGTCTCATTTCAATGACATTTATGCTACTGTATCTCTCCACACATCTAGGTTGTCAACCTCAACTAAATTTGCTGGTGTCTGCTTCTAAAAAACCTACACAGACATCAAAAATTGATCCAGTAAAAGTCAATAAAAATGTGAGCATCACAAGATAATCCAGAAAGGTGCTTTTTAGTTTTTCCTGTATAATGGCCATATCTGGGTTCAGATGACTACTCAAGTCAAAACATTATGTCTGCATGAGTCTGGTGAAAAAAAGAAGCTGGGGATGGGATTCTGGGTAAGAAACAACTGAGATGTGATAATAAAGTCTGGGTTTCCAAGTGTGGGTACCACAGAGAGTCTGAAAAGGATTCATTCTTTCCTGCCTTTTCCAGCACAGCAACTAAAACTCATTGAAGGATGGGTGAATGGAAGGATGAATTCATGGAAGGATGAATGATAGATGGGTTCAGAAAAAACAAATGAACACAGAAGAAGGTTTTTTTCTTCACACAAGGGGAAAGGGAGCAGAGGAATTCCTTGCTACAAGATGCTGGGGATAATAAATATTTACACTTGTTCTAGGGGAATGAACAAGAACAATCCATCCGCTGAAGGTTCTTAGAAATCAAACCTAGTCCTGAAGGTCCTTCAGCCTTGAATGATTGAAAGGTGGAAGATACAGGTGCTTGTACTTGGATCTTTCACCTGGCATCTGCTTTTAGCTCCAGTTACAGATGGTTCTGGGTGAATGGTTTGACCCTGTAGGGCTTTTCTTACATTATTATTCATCTGATCTCCCCTCAGCCCTTAGAAGTGTGAAATGGAAACTGAACTAGTGAAAAATGAGCTTTCTCTAGTCTGTGCAAGGAGCACGTCTGTGCAGTGTGCAAACACCACGAGGGAGGAATTAATCTCAGATTAAAATAACTGTGAGTCCATGTTGGCTCGAAGCATGATGTTGATCCAGTGAACATAACATCCTTCAACTAATTCATGGACAGGAAAGTCTTTGTACCTGCAGATTGGTAAAAGTGCAAATTAGAAGTTATCCAGTGGGACATGTCTCCATAATTAATGAAACAAGGCAAAGTATTGATCTTTGATCTGAAATGGTAATGATGCAGTGACTGATCTCCACCATGCCTCCAGAGCAGGATGTACTTCTAAAGCACCAGAGCATCTAAAGGACTAGTGGGGCCCAACGACCCAACACTTCCCCTGGGTCTCCTCTGGGGCCATGCTCCCCTAAGACTCTTGATGAACTCATGGACTATATCCTAGACCACCCTGCAACTCACTGGAAAGCAGTTTTATAGCACGAAATGCTATAATCTCCCAAGGTCATATGTCATGAGGGCAGAGGTGAAGGTTCAAAGCAAGTTGAGATAACATTGGAGGATTGTGCAGGGCAGAGGGAGCCAATGTCTTCTCGTCCATTTGCATTTACAAGTGAATGACCATATTATTAATAATACTGTAGAGCAAAAAGCTCAAGCTCAGGATGTCCTTGAGCTCAGCCCTGATAGACACAGAAAAGAGCTCAGTGTCTTAAGAGCTGTCATGCATTCCACAGGGGTTAGCAAATCACTGTTTTCCCATCTCTAGGTGGAAGTGGTGGCATCAAGATGCAAGGCAATGAAGGACGAGTCCAGAGGAAAGTTCATTTGCATCTGTGCATTTTTTATTTTGATTTCTAGTTGTCTGTCTGCACATTTTCTATTTCATGGACTTGGCTTGACAGTTTAATTTAAAAGCATTACCCCCAGTTCTAGAACAGAATGTGGTCCAAAGCAGGCTGAAATGTCTCATTGCCAGTTGGCTGTCTTTCAAAAGAGGGACTTGCATACTGGTGTTCCAAGGGGTGCAAGAGCTGGATGACAACCTGATGCTTTGTGATCCTCCTTGAGATGAGTTTTCCAGCACCAGAGCCACCAGGAACAGAACACACTCTTACCTCAGGCTGTCTTTGCCATTCACATCATGGTCTAGCACTGCATTTGGGACCTCAGACAAGTTCACACATCATCAGAAACTCCAGGTCATTCTGTGTCGTGGTCCTCACAGTCCTCGGTGCAAGCTGAGCTTTCTTAATTTCAGATAAAAACAATGATAATTTGGTGGTTATCCTATTTTCAGGGAGTTCTGACTAGGAAAGAAGCAAAGATTGCTTGTTCGAAGTTCAATTGCACTTCAGGATTTATTTGGCAGCAAAACCCTAGAACTGGCAGGAACATCAATGATAAGATCTTTCACAAAAAGGAAAGGTCTTTTCAAGCAAAACATGTTGTTTTCTGGGAAAATATGTCTGATCACTTCTTTACCAGAAGCAAATAAACAAATCGTTCAACCAGAACTCCTTTTTTTTTTTTTTCTTCAAGCCTATGTGATTTCTTCCATTATATGTCATGGTTATCCATTAAAAAAAAAAAAGGAAACAGCAGTGTGGGAGGCTGGGAAGTAGAGAAAGATCTTAAAAAATGAAAAGAAGGAAAAAAAATGTTCATTTTTCCACACAGGTGGTTGTGTGTCTGTGGTGGTGGGGAGAGGGATATTTAATTAATTTGTAATTTCTCTCTGACCCATTAAATTGTGGGTTGAATGCCCAATGCTGCCAAAGTCCAACCTGCTCTATTCCTAGGAATGCAGGCAAGTGATCTGAGGATTTCTGACCCCACAAATCATGTCCTGTCTTCTCCTCAACCAGTTCCCCACCATGCTGCAAGCAATGGTGAGCTTCACCTCTCCGGGTATGCTCGCAGAAGCGAGCCTTGGGTCGTGCTGCAGTCAGCTCAGTTCCTCCTGCCCTCGCTCTGCCAACTTCCCTTTCCTCTCACTGCAAAGATTTAAGGAAGAAATAATAGTGGTAGGTCATGATGACGTTTTAGTGTGTGTTTTATAGGGCATCATGACTCACCAATTCAGGGGAGAACTTTGCAGCTTGCTAGGAAATTGCAGGTTTCAATCAATCCTGCTGGGGGCTTCTCTGGGAACTTTATGAAGTGTAACTTATATATGTGTGTGTCAGTGTGTGTGTATATATATATATATATATATATATGTAGATATAGGGGGTACTGCATTTTTGCTTCTGGAGGAACCAGGAAAAGGCAAAAATGAAAATATGGTGATGAAAACATGAAGCCTTAAGCAGCACAAGACTCCATCAGGTCAGGAGAAAAGAAGAGCTGCCATGAATAGCCCTGGCAGGAACATCTCTCATCTCACTCAGTCAGTAGTGTCATCTCTGGATGAAGTCACCAGACTCCTATGGCTGTAAAGCTCTTGGGCCAGTGATTTCTGAGACTGATTTTCTGTTGGCTGCTCTGGAAAGGCAGGGGGTTTCTTGGCTCATCCAAAGGAGAAGGATATGGAAGGGTAGCTAAAGGGAGAAGCTGAGGCAGAAGCTGCTTCCTCAGGAAAGGCCACTGAGCTCTGTTATGAGGAAAGGCTGAGAAATCTGGGACTGTTCAGCCTGGAGAAGGCTTAGGGAGTCCTGTTCATGTCTGAAGGAAGGGAGGGTGCAAAGAGGACAGAGCCAGCATCTTTCCAGTGGTGTCCAGTGAGGGGACCAGGGTGCATTTAAACCAGATGCACTTCTTCATCAAGTTTGTAGAAGGTTAAGGTCTTGAAGCCAGAAAGAAAATCTGAAATTCATCAGTGGGTTCAAAAGTTATGAAGGAGAACTAAGAGAGACAAGGAGATATTTGAGTTACATAAAGGGCTCATTTCTTCAGGAAGCCAGCCTAAAAAAATAATCACATCCTTCACAGAAAATTTATGTAGACAGATCCTTCAGATATGAGTCTGAACTATGCACTCATCCAGGATTCTCACTGGAAAGGAAACCTCCCACCCATATTGTCTCACCCCAAGATCCTGGCAGAGAAGCTTTCATCCCAGCCAAGATGTGTGTTGTCCCAGAGTCAGGATGAGACCTCACGCCTCGGGGTTTTAGTCCACAGCTCTTATTCTTCCTGGGGGGTTTCAAAGGTATCTGCCAAAACCAACAAGCCCTACCAGTGACTTTCTAGGTTGTAGCTGTAAATCTGGTAGCACAAGGCTCAGGACTCTCAGAAAGCTCAAGAGCAGTTGCAAGAATCTTTGATGTTGGACTCCCATTTCCTCTGTCTTGACTGGATTCACACAAGACCTCAAGCACAGCTGGTGCATGTTCTGCAGGAAGGGTCCCCACACCCAGGCAAGCTCCTGGCTCCTCCCTGCATTGAAACTGCATTCCCTAATAGCATGGGATGTGGTGAAGTAAGGCTGGTTGAACTAGAGTCCTAAAAGAGCAGTAGCTGCCTGGTACTGCTCAGATGCTTCTCCCTGTTGTGGACTGATCATAGAATCTCAGAATAGTTTTGGTTGGAAGAGACTTTTCAGATCATCTAGACCAGCCATCCAGCACCACAGCTCCACGTGGGGCCTTGAATCCCCTCCAGGGAACATGGGGACTCTACCACTTCAGTTTTACAGCAAACGACCATCCCGTGAGGCTCTCAATGCCATTAAGAAAGCAAGTAGTTGAAAAGCATCCCTTGGAGGTGTAGATACTGGTGGTTTTATAGATCCAGAGGTCTTCAGGGCAAGGTGGGGCAGGCATTTAGATCATGTAATCTCAGGAGATGACATTAGCAGAGAAGCCCTCAGCCCAGCTTGGGCTGTGCAGAGCCAGCTCAGGTATTTGCCCGTCCTCCAGCTCAAGCTGCAAGGACACAGAGGTTTGGGGCCAAGCACCCTGCTCCAAGTGGGGAGGGAAAGAGCAGGCTGGCCTCAGAACTCATTTTTTTATAGGTGAGATTCATCTACTGGAACACCAATACTTGTTTTCTCACTTGTCACATATAGCTCACACCACATTTCCCCTTATATTTTCTATTTTAGACTAACAGAAGAAGCAGGGATTTCATTACTTTCCTCCCACAGAGGCCAACTACTCAGTGCAGGTAGAAATGGCATCTTAATTTCCCCTTTACCGAGCAGGTTGATACCTGCTGTAACAAAGGGATGGCATTTCTCTTAAGAGCAGCCTGCAAAGCTCAAGTGAAATGATCAGAGTGGTGAGTGGACAGTCATCATTCTTCCTCTGATGATATTTGGAAATGAGAAATTAGAACATCCTATTTCAGTGGAACTGGGGGTTGGGGCATATTTAAAAATGGAAAGAAAAAAAAAAAAAAAAAAAGAAGAAAAAAAGAAAAAGGTTCCCCTTTCCAGGAAGAGCACTTAACTATATGCAAGCAAAGTGGATAAAAGCAGCTCTGTAACAACCCCAATTGCGCAGAGATTGTCTCCTGCATTCCTGCACATCTTTGCCTTTTTGACATTTAACTTTAATTTATAGCAATTTAGCTTGCTCTTAGAGGCTGCACCGTGCGTTTGGGGAAGCAAAGTGATCTGTTAAATGTTTGTCTGAAATTCAAATCAGGCACCAAATACCTTTTGTCTTTCCGTTAAAAAGGACAAAAGAGGGTGCCCTTCACCCCCCCACACCTGAATATACTTCTTTTGGCATAAGAGAGACAAATTATTCTCCTATTAAAAATTGATTAATAAGAGGACCACTAGAAATTCATTTGGCCCGTTGGTTGAGAGTTATCTGGTGTTCAAAATTGTTGGCTACTGAGACTTTTCTGTGCTCTTTGTGAACATTAATTCGCCGTCCAAAAAGATATTTTTTTCTTGTGTTTATTTTAACAAAACTAAAGCAGTGATAGGTGTCCAGGAGATAATTCATTCTGACTTTTTTTTTTTTGCCTCTTCTGGCTCATGAATTCTCTGCAAGTGACCTGTGATTTTCCCAGGTTTGATGATTATTCCGAATTATTCACTGATGACCTCATGAGTATTCTTGGCTTTACTTGTAAGGAGTCTGTGAGCAGGATAATGGCTGGAAAACAGGGACAGGTCTGAGGTTCAGGAATTGGTCAGGCCTCCAGGAATGTGACATGGGAGAGCCCATCTCCAGTTGACCTCAGTCACAGCACTTAATGCCTCCTGGCTACCAACTCCACATCTGAGCTGAACCTTCTCTTCCGTGGCAAGGGCTGCTTTGATGATAATGGTGAAATTATTCGTGTCTCCAAGGTGATTCTGTGCTAAGGTCAGTGTAGGGTTGAGGTGGAAATATCCTGAGCCATTAATTCAAAGAGATGACATAATAAAAGTTGTGCTTCTGGTTGGATGAGAAACTTAAAATCAAGTTTCTGGGGCAATTAAAAAAACTTGGAATGCAAGTTCCTAGAAATTGGACACTAACTAAATATGAGCTACTGCTCTCTGTGTGGGAGCAAGTGACTGAAATCCAATAGCCATTTACATGCAAGGCCTCTTTTAGCCTCATAAATCAATTCAATGCTCCATCCCCGTGACCATTCTTGGGTAGTAGCTGGGGGCAGCCAATTTCTGTGGCTGTTGCCTCAACAGCCTCAGCACCAGGACCCCACACACGCTTGAAAAAGAGCTGCTGACACATCTGAAGAGGTTTGGTTAAGATTTCCAGCCAACGCTGATGGAAAAAGCCCTTCTCAGCTCTTGCTGGAGAACTTGCTAGAAGTGGTGCAAAAATCCATCCTCAGGAAGCCAACTGTCCTCATGACCTCCTTTATTTTTTTGTGGTAATCTGACAATGGGATTAAAACCTTTCTTGCAGTCCACCCCACACTGGTGGTATCCTACTCTGTGTTTTCTTTTGAATGCCTCCTATAAACTCTATAAAAAGCCTTTTCTGCCACTGGATGGAGGGGGGAGCTCGGGAGGTGTCACGAGTTCCAGCAGTGACATTTACAGGAGGTAAAAACCCACTGTAGATTTGCTGACATCTGTGCCCACTTGCTCACATCACTCCTTGGATCTCCTTCCAGGTGGCCATGCTGGGTGTAGCTGGGACTGTGCCCATCATGATGTGGGAGTCCTGGCTTCCCAAAGGCTTGAGGTAAGTGGAAGATGTGGGTCTTGGCCAAGATGCTCATCATTAACACACGGCTTCCCATCGTGTGTGCATCGTTGTGTTTGCTTATTGCCATGGCATCTACTTGGTTGCCTCAAAGGAGATAATGTGGATATTAAGGACATCAGAGAGTCTCCTCTTCTGCATAATATTCCTCTTCCCTGGTAATTCCTGCTGGGAGAATTATTCTTCCATAGCACAGACATGACAGCATTTTGCCCATCAAGTAGGAGCTGAACTGCAGCACATCTTTAAAAAAAAAAAAAGAAAAAAAAAAGAAAAAAAGTCCTATCTCTCTTTAAAACCTGGAGTGATAAGATATTTACCTCTGGTTTTGCAAAGCTTTTGCAGTCATTATTTCTCCGTGCAGTTAATAAAAACCCACCAAAATAACCACCTTTCATTTCCAATGCGAAGTATTTAAACTTCAGTGTCCAAACATGTTAGAACAGCATGTGGGGGGGAGGAAAAAAAGAAAAAGATCTGATGTAAAGCTGCAGGTTCCCTAACACCAGAGGTAAATGAAATCTTGCCAACTCAGGCATTTATTCCGCATTCATCATCACTGTCTGAGCATGTGTGAACTACGCAGGAAACAGGAGCCGTTATCATTATTTTGATAGACCCAGCTTGTCTCCAAATGGTCTTGATTTTCCTCTGCCCCATCCCTTTTGTCACATAGGACATAGTGATAAGCTTCCATCATTTTTTCCTCCTAAAACGCCCGTTTCTCTGTTATGTTCTGGTTTGACATCACTTCAGAACATAAACCTGTTCAATTGGGTTTCCTCTTCCTTTTACTCCTTTAATGTTATAAATGACCAGAAAAATGCTGGAAAGGTCTGCTGAGGAGAAGCATCACAGTGCCTTAGATCTGTTGGTCATCTGTGGTTGAACTCCCACCCTTCCTTCCAAAAAAAAAAGGTTGTGTTCCCACCACTGCAGCAAAGGGTCATTAGCAGGTTTTGCTGCCCAGGACAGCTCACGAGCATCATTGGTCCGTATAGTGAGATGGGGAGAGATGTGAACTTGTGGTCCTCCTGCTTACACCCTATGGTGATGCCTTGAAAACTCTTTTCTTGCCTTGGAGAACTGCAAAAATATGGATTTCCCCAATCAAGTTTTATGACAAAGAGGCAGAAAAAAAAAATTTAACCCTCCAAGGCCTAAGAATCTGACCACCCTCATACACCAAAGAGGTAAGAAATAGTAAAATCCATTAAAATTTAAAGCCTCCCCTAGATTGTTAGATTGTCCCAGTGTGGATATGAGTTACTGGTGCCTGAGGAAAACTACATGACACCTCATCTAACAAATTAAATGTTTCCATGCAATTAAAATGAAGCACTCAGCCTTAGTGTAATAAACTTGAGGCTATTAGTATTCCTAGCGCTGTTGCCTTCATTGTGTTTTACAGTGCCATAAATATAGGCTCAGCATGATGGCTCAGCAGGCACTGGGCATGGAGAAAAATATCTTGTAATATTTGTTATTAAAACATTAAAAAGTCCTTTACTTGAGCACACACATTTTTAAAAAGCCTCTGACTCGGAGCCTCTGCTTTTAATCTCTTCGTGCCATTCCATCAAGGCTTCTTGCTGGAGTGACAGGCAGAGCTGCTGTGGAGTGCTCCATCCCCTCACCTACTCTTGGACAGGGAAAAGCACCTAAAGAAACCCAACAGTGGTCCAAATGTGGTAGAAACCCTTGTGAGTTTTTCAAGGGACTTGGACACTGGGTATTAAGAATCATAGAGTTATAGAATGTTTTGAGTTGGACCTTCAAGATGATCTCATTCCAACCTCCCTGCCATGGGCAGGGACACCTCCCACTAGAGCAGGTTGCTCCAAGCCCCATCCTACCTGGTCTTGAACACTTCCAAGGATGGAGCATCCACAGATTGCCTGGGCAAAAAAAAGAAGTCCCTAACATTCCATTGCCTTGTGGTCTGACTGGGAAGAAGCCCAGAGAGCAGAGAGCTGGAAGAACCCTGCTTCAAGTATTGCAGAGCTTGTCTCCTGGGCTTTGTTTGAGTTCAATCACAAAAGTGTGACTCTGCACTGAGAAGGGTGAAGCTGCAAATGTGATTAGGAACCAAGAGCTGTGCTGAAGGAGAGCAAGATCTGACCTGGAGAATAAACAGCAGTGTCTCAGGTAGCAGAAGTTATCCAAAAGAACTGGATTCACATTTCTCTCTTTTTTTCCAGCATCCTGGAAGACCTTCCTGTCAGAACCTGGTTTTGCTCTCAAGTCCAGCTGAGTTATCTTTGCAATATTTCCACCCATGGTCTCCTGTTTACACCCTCCTTGGTACCCCAGAGCAGCATTCTACCTCTGCAAGCCTCCATAGGTGGTTAACACATTTCACAGCCCAGCTCCCCTCCGTGCAGCCTGCCTAGGTAATGCATATTTGAAGACCAGAGTTGCAAGGTTTTTAATAAAATCCAAACAGAAACTTTTTATCCACTAATAGTTTCAGCTAAAAATAGGCAACAAATTTCTCTGCTGAGATTTGCTCTGTATATACTCGGGCATATGCTTGTGGGTTTGAGCTTTATTTTTCCCTTTCTTTATGCACTCTGGAGGTACTGATTTCACTCAGTACTTGTTCTATTAGTTACAGTTACAATTGCCAGAATCACTCTTCTTTTTCAGTCACTGGATTTATTTTTTTTTTAATGACATTGGCTTTCACACTTTTATTTTTGCTTTAGAACTTCTTCCCTTCATTTTTTGTCAGTTTGTAAGGGGTTGCCACTCATGTAACTATACAATATTATAGGGAAATATCATATGAAATCATTATGATCATACTAAATCATACACATGCACATCTGGGTTGGTCCCATGCACCCCTTGATCTCCTATAGCTCTTGAAAAACCACAAAGCACCCCTTGAAACCACCTGTGCTGGCCAAAGCAAAAGCAGTGAGAAGTGAATCTCTTTCCTCAGTATTACATCCTCCCTTACACTGTCCCTTTGGAAAGGGACATGTCATTGACTCCACATTATTTCATATATTCTGCAGTTCCCAGCTTAAAAATGTGTTCAGTGCAGCCTCTGCAGCACAAAATTGGGTGGTTAATTTGTGCTGTGTCTCTTCAACAGTTTCTGAGAATCCCCTTGTTGTCTCTTTATCAATAGCCATCCAGGCAGCTTCACAATCTGTCCTTGCTATTACAGATGGATTTAAAACAAGGAGTTTTATCTGTCAGCTATTTCTGGCTCTGTATCCCTATCACCTCTGCCATCATTCCCCCTCCTGCAGAGCTTCAACCACCAGAGAATGAAATGCATTTTGGAAATGTCTTGTTTATGCCACATAAAGGATGAACAGCCTAGTTTGGGAGCTGCCCCTTTAGCATCCTCATGCTGACCTTCTGGGCAAATCTTGAGCTTATTTCTGAAACAAAATGCTAGGAAGCTTGAAATCCAGTGTGTGAAGGCATCACCCACATGAAACCTGGCAATCAGGTGTGCATGAAGGTTACCTACTGGGAGAGTTTTGAATACAGCAGCACAAAAGTTCTGGTTAGCTACCCGAATGCCCTTAAACTTTACAGAGCATCACAACAAGGCCATCTGGATCCTGGGCACATGATCTGAAGAGCAGAGCACTCACCATTTACAGTACATAAATCTGGGGAGATTTCAGTGTAGGTGATCATAAAAATGTAGAAGCACTGGAGGTCAGAGCACTCGAGTGATGGCAATAAAAATAACAACAATGCACACAAAAAAAAAAGACCTTTTCACTCAAAACTTCTAATACTCTTCACTATCAGAAGGGAAAAGGCACTTCCATACCAGACAGCAGGAGAAGACAAACCAGGGCTACCTATCATAAAAGCTGGAGGGGAGAAATCCAGTCAAGTGAGACTGTGGGGCCAATAAAAACACACATTACCTAAGCTGAGAGATTCTCGTGTGTTTTTGGCACTCCAAAGGTTTTGTGGCTGCTCCATGGGAAATGCAAATGCAAGGCATCAATCCAGAGCTCCATCTCCTCTGCCCATGGGCACTTTGCTCAAAGCCTCCTCAGGGAAATTTGGTATTTACCGTCTGAATAAAAGTCCCATCCTGAGAGAACATCCTGCTGGAACATTCCAAATGCAGCTTTCTGCCATTTCAAACAAAAGAAGAAAGCAACCTCCCAAACCTCCCAGTCCCCGTCCTTCCTCCCCCACCATGAGCACTCACCCTCGAACCGTCCAATTAGTGCTAATTGATGCTTTCAGCAGTGGGAGCTGAGGATGTCCAATTCCGTCTGTGCTTCTGGAGAAGGTCACTCCTGGTCCCAGGCTGAGAGGGAGGTGTGGAGGGATGTGCTTACACGGCCACAGAGAAGTCTTCTGGAGAGAGGGACTGGGAGAGCACCAGGTCCTTCAGTAGAAATGTGGCTCCATCCATCTCGTTACCTGTCATCGGGCCTTTTAATTACCTTTTCTCTCCCTCTCCAACCATTAGAATTGCAGCTCCTCCAGGACTCCTTTGCTGGAGGTGGGCAGTGGCATTATTAAAGTCTGCCATGTACCAAATGCCAGTGACTGGTGCTGTCACAGAGTTTGTGCACCCAGCATCACCCCCACCACTCCCAGCATGGTTCCAACTGGGTGAAAACTTCCCTACGTGTGACATAAATCACTCAGTGCTGTCTGGGAGAAGACAGGAAAAGAAATCTGATGTTTTCTGATGAGGCCAACGACCTCATCAGAAACATGCAGACAGAGCAAATTACCCATGTGGGAACAACCTCTAGTGCTGGGACTCACCAGCATCACTCTGGCATCGTGCAGCAGCAAGACCTCACAGGAGCTGTAATTCTGTGTTAGTGTCTGATGGCCTCAGCATCCTCTTTCCTCTCCATGGCTTTCTACACCTGGATGAATAAGATGACACTAGTACATGCAGAGAGGGGAAAGCTCAGTGTTTGAGCCTGTATAACATCAGCACACTTCCCATCCCACGCAGGATCAGCTCTCAAATACCTCCAGAGGCTTCTCCTGATAAGCAAAACACAAGCTGCTGTGTCTGCTGGTTTGGGGATTTTTGGGGGGAGGAAGGGTAAATTAAAATTGGTGGAAGTTTCTTTGTTCTCCCTAGGACAGAGTTTAGGGTTTGTTTGTTGTTTTTTTTTTTCAAGAGCTTTATTTCACAGTTATCCGAGCAACTGCCTTTTTTTTTGACAAAAGCATTATCAGGCAAAATGAGACATGAAATAGGAAGACAAGGGGGAAGCTGATGGGGAGAAGAGAGAAAGCACCACCAGAGTGAGAAAAGAAAAGCAGGAAGACAGAAGTAGAGGGAGAGGATGAACAGAAACCAACATGGGATCATGAGGAGTTTGAGGACTGAAAGTATTGTCCTGGAGGGGTGAGGTGGTCAGGTAAGAAGCAGTGGATACTCCCTCAAAAGGAATAATGGGGATTTGGGATTTTTTTCTTGGTTTTTCATCTCTGTACTGTGCTCCCAGGCAGCAGCCCCTGCATGCTGTGCTGAGGGGATCATTGGGTTTAAATTGTCTTGGGTGTCCTATGCTTTGGGTGGGTGTTTCCCATGTCATCCCAGCTGCAAAACTTTCATCCTAGTGTTGTCAAGGATGGGCACAGTAAAGGTTGGTAGAAAGGCACTGAGTAGCCATGTAGGGATGACTCCTCTGCCAGACTGTGCACATCACACCACCCAGCCTAATGGAGAAGCTGGAGAAGGACATTTCCAGCATCCCTCGAGGAGCTACCACAAGGGTGGGAGCTTTTCAAGCACCTCCTGCACTTACATGGTCAGTCAGTACCAGAGGTGGGTACTGCTCAGTGACATCTCCAGTCTAGGTGCACGACAAGGATGTGGGGACAAGTCCTCCTGGGATGAAACCACAAAGAGAGAGACGACTGGTGAGGATTTAACCCCTGATTCTGGAATAAAGGCTTGTCAGTAAGGCAAGCTGTGAAGTGACTAATCTGAGTAAGATCTATTCTAAAATAACAGCATGCTTTTAACTCTCTGATACGTGTAACTTGCCCAAATGCTGGTCTATGTACCCCAAAACTGCTTCTTTTTTCCAGCCCTGAAGCAATACAGACATGTCTGGAGGAAAAGTATGACAGTGACTACTCTGGTAATGATATGGAGGAGTCTGGGGGAGCTTTTAATACAACTCAGTCACGAGCACAAATTGCACCTTTCACACTGGCTTTGGAGACAGAATCATTTCCATCTGGGGACAGGTACTTTCGGGGCTGTCTTGATTTAAACATATCTGTCTTTCTCCCTGAGATGGCAGATTGCAATTATGGCCCAGCACACTGGTCAGAACGGGCAGGGCTGGGTGGCCAAATTTCCACTGGGGAAGGGAGGTGTCTGCCCTGACAGGAGGAGCTGTTGGAAAGTGCAAAGCCAAGGCAGGAGTAAGAGGCAACACACAGCAGCAGGAATAATGAGTCTGCAGCTCGTCTCCTGGCTTATTTAAATTCATTTTAGACTTAGGGAACTTTTCCTGCCTTTTTTTTTTTTTTTTTTCTTCCTAATGTTCCTGTGTGGTTGAAGGACATTCACGCTGAAGGTAATTGGGTGGATTTAAAGCCCAATGCTTGCCTGCTTGAGATGCTCGGGAAGGAATTTTTCCCCCAAACAAAGCAAATTGTCTCTAGGTCAGATCCTCAGCTGCTGCAAAGTGACAGACATCCCGTGACCTCTGCTAAGGATTGGCCAGAGTGTGCTTTAAAATGCTCTGTTTGTCTCCCCGTTGTTATTAATTTGTTAGAGGCTGAAAGCTTCAAAGGGAGCCAAAGGAACACAGGAGCCCAGATCTTATTGAAATGCATCCAGGCTCATATGAATATCTCCAGGGTACTTAATTCCCACAGTGCTTTTGGAACAGTCCTGGCCTTCAGGCTGGTGATGTGATCAGCACCATAACACACAAACAAACAACGCTCCTCCATCTGTGTCTTCTGCACCATGCTCCTTACCAAGGTGGTCTCTGAGCCCAAGGAGATAAACGGTTTAAAACCAAGAGGTCCAAATAGAGACTCTTTAGAGGTTTAGAAATGCCCTATCCTCAGCCCAACGTGGTGGGGCTCACAACAAGGGTGGAGTTTTCATGGGACCCACCATGGCCCTTCAAAGGTTGAATTCTCACCTTGGTGTGGGGTTGTCCCAGCTTTCTCAGCAAGGCAAAAGACACAGTGAATCAGTCCCAGGCCTGATTGCCCATGGGTTGCTTCTACTGAGAGGGACACATCTGAAAGAAGGTGTCCATGCAGGAGTCACCCTTCCAGTTTTCTCCTCAGAGCATCCCAGGAGGACTCTGTCCCTTCTGCCTTCGATCCTGAGCTGGGTGCATCCTGAATCCAGCTCCTGAACACAGCTCCCCTCTGCTGTTGGGCCCAGTATGGGACTCTCCCAGTGCCTGTTCCACACCACTGGTGACAGTGATGTAATTACCATCAGGGGAGGCTGGGTTCCATACTGGTTTTGTATATATTTATATATATTCCATTTTTTTAGTAGTATTATTTTCATTAAAGCTGTTTAAGTTTCCTTCTCCATTCTCTCAGTCTCTCTCCCTCATTCCCTTTCCCACTTAGGGGAGGGAGGGGTGTTAACAGAGAGCATCTGTCATAGGTCTAAGGCACTGCCCTGACCCTCAAACCCTGACACCATGTTTTAAACAGCAAAGAGAGTTAATTTGCTGGTGTCCCTTTGCACGTGCAGCTCTCAGCTTGCTGCTGCTGCTCTCGCTGTGATATAGAAATTTCTTCCCAGACAGGAAAGAATGTCAGCTTAAGTAAAAAAAAAAAAAAGCCAGCAAAAAAACAACCAAAAACCCAGAACAATCCTGCAAACTTAAGCAGAGAAATGTGCACGATTCTGGAGCTCAGCCACAAGAATTACCCCCTGAAATATTTTGGTGGGAAGTGTTTTGGTCTGGTTTCAAGGAGCAGGCTGTGTCCTGAGCTTGGATTCGTGTTGAAAAATCAGAAGTGGATTGCCAATGCATCATGTCCTTTGCAGGGAAGGGGTGTGAGGTGGGAAGTTATGGTCACATCAGACTGCAACTGCATCAGCTCTTTTTAGCTAAGCAAGGGGATGACTGATTAGCTTTGGGGAGGAAGCCAGAAGAAAAAGTTACCCAGTAAGGATTTAAAAATGGGAAGTTTCATCCTCTGAAAAATGTCCTTGTTTTTGACATTTGTTCTTCTCTTGAGCTGAGCCACTGCAAGCAGTACATTAAAAAAAAAAAAAAAGAAAAAAAAAAAGAAAAAAAAAAAGAAAAAGTGGATTAAACAAGAGAAAAAATAATCTCTGAGGTGGTAAGATGTAGCTCAGGCAGTGACAGGGAATGTTAGATACCCTGTGAGCTACTGTCCAGGCAGAAAGAGAAGCACATGAAGCAAACCTGGGGCTACCAGCACTGAGAACTAATAGTTCTAGGAAGTGCTAGTGCAAAATGAGAAGGCTTGTTTGGATTATTCTGCATTGAAATTCTGTTAAAATCAATTTCCTCATCAATTTTTCTTAGTTCTGATTCATTGTCATTCCCAGTCAGATGTAAAAGCTGCTTTTGTCCATTTGGGGTCACTGAACATATAAGATCTGTGCAGTTTTTAAAGCATTGCCATTTGAAAATGCACACAGTCTTTTCTTTTTTTTTTCCACACTATAATTTCACTAAAGTGGTCTAATATCATGAACAACCAACACAGAATAAATATCAGAATGTTTGCAATGCCACACAAGAAACTCAGAAAAACTGACCCAGTTTGCAATTCTCTGAGCCCATTTCCACTTGGATAAAACAGGAAAATCCTTTGCTCCTTTGACTTGACTCTTGTCTTTTGTGAAAATCACCCTCACAAGGGAGAAAAGTCCAAAATTCTCAAAAGAAATAAATCAATAATTACATTCATCCACAAAGTATATCTACAATTTTGGGGTCCTCATCCCCCCTTCTCTGCATCCTTCCAGCTATGCTGATTTTGCAAGTGAAAAAGGAAATCAACCCAAATCACCTCACCCCACCAAACTACTGTTCAGCAAAACTAATCTTCAGCTCCCTCAGCTCAGAAATCAACAGACCTGCAAAGGCTTCATGCACTAGGCATCTCCAACAGAGCAAGGAAAGCAGCCAAAGGCTCCTCCAGCTTCTGGTTATAGTTGTGGCTTGGTTCAGAGGAGCAAAAAGAGCTACATGCAAAGCACTAAGGCTCTGCAAATGATTTGGGCTTCCCTTTGGCTCTGGTATTGCTGCTCTAGATCCTCAGCCTGTCAGACATCCACACCACTGAGAAGGTTGAGCTGCTGGATCTGCCGTGCCCATGAGGCTGCAAGATCTAACAGAGAGGTTTTTGTTCACACTGTGTGGTTGTATTCATGGCCTAAAGGGTTGACAGGTTGGTTTGGACTGGAAGGGACCTCAGCACTTTGCTGTTGCCCAAAGCAGGGTCAGCTAACAGATCAGACCAGGGATTAGTCAGGGGTTTGTCCAGTCTGGTCTTGAAATCTTCCAAGGATGGAGACTGTGTTGGTGACAGGACAAGGGGCACCCACTGGCACCCAGGAAGAGAAAGTTCTTTGGTGTGAGGGTGTCAGAGCCTGGCCCAGGCTGCCCAGAGAGATTGTGGAGTCTCCTTCTCTGGAGAGATCCCAACCCCCTGCTCTGGGTGCCCCTGCTGGAGCAGGGGATGGCACCAGATGATCCCCAGAGCTCCCTTCCAACCCCCATCCTGCTGGGATTCTATAAATCATCCAATTGATTTTCCAACTGCTCTAAGTTTCCAGTGTGCACAGCATAGCACAGCAAGAACCACTGCTTCTAATGGATAAAGAAGCATCTTCTTTTGTTTCTTTTGATCCTGTCTCCTGCTGCTTTCCTTTGATGCTCTGGTACCTCTGAGCTGGGAGAAGCAGTCCAACACCCAGGACTGCATCCTGCCTCATGCTGTGCTTAGTGCCTGAAGGCAGAGTGGTGTTGCTGTTCCCTGCTCCAAAGCAAGTGTGGATATCATAGAACCGGAGAATCGTTTAGGTTGCAAAAAAAATAACCTTTCAGATCACCAGGTCCAACCATGTGGAGGATGTATTGCTAATGACCTCTATTCTTAGCCAGATGCCAACTGCATTTGCACTACAGAGGCAGGGGAAAATATATTTGGGTGCTAGTGAGTCCCTCTACTCTTGTGATGTAGAGGATTACACAGGGATGAGAGTGAGGGCTAAGACTGCATGAAAACCATGTTCCCATCTGTGTCCCAGCTTCTTTGTTTGCAACCTGGGACTATCTTTGCTTTGAAGAAGCCAGAGGACACCATTTGGCTTCTGGAACACTTTTTTCCTCAGGAGTGTAACCTGTGGTTTATAGAAATTATGGAAGTGGGTGAATCTCACCAGCAGGAAAAAAAACCCCTTTCTGCTGGCAAATGAAACACCTCTCCGAGTCCTCTTGCAGTGCAAAGGGACAGCAGAGCTGTGGTTTAAAGCTCAGAGAGGATGAAGCTCCTTCTGCCACCTGATGGCGACTGGAGGGAAGGAGTCACAGCAACACATCTGCTCAGGGCTTTGCTGGAATAATGGAGGACCAGACCTTCCAGACCAAGGGATTGCTTTTTATCCTTCAACTCTTGGCATGGACTGAGGTCCATGGTCACAGGACAGGCTTCAGTTTCAGATATCCATCCTTAACCTCCTCCAGGGGCACTTGCAGTAGTCACCAGAAGCCAAACTGAGTATTTTGTGGGGTGAAAGCTGCAGCACTCCAAAGGAGAAGATGAGAGGCTGTGTTTGTAGGTGTGGGAGTGACTCTTTGAAGGCTGTCTACAGTTCTGGAAGTTTCTCAGGGATATTTTTCTTTCACTGAGAGGACTCTGAGAAGCTACTTGTGTTGTAGGGATGTTCTAACCAGATATAAACCAGTGTCTTACAGCAAGGGGAAACTGTTTCAGGGAAAGGAAGGCTTTTAAATTGACTCAGGAGCAGCACTACTGGTGCAACCCACCTTCTAACCTTTGGAGACTCCCTTTCTTCCCTCAACAACTGCCCCACAACCTGAACAAACTTGTCATAGTTTGTTCACCCCTGCTCTTCCACCTGTCCCAAGCATGGAGCTAATGGTCTCTTTCTTCTGTTCTTCAGACTCCCTGCCTGCACCAAGTCTCTCCAGGTGGTGGTGCTTCCCCTGGAGTGCTGTGACCCTGCTTTTTGAGAGTCTGAATTCCTGCAGCCCTGCAAGCTCCCAGGAGGCCTGACGAGGCAACGAGCTCTCTGCCACTGCAGTTAGAAGGTTCTAGTGGAACATCTAAGTCCCAAGTGTGCAGAGTGAAAGGTAAATCACGTCCCTTGTCACTGGCGTTGACTTGATGGAGTCCAGGAGGGAAACAAACCCCAGCCTGCTCCAGAATGGTAGTCTTTCAAACTGATAACAAGGGCTGGATTTTATTGAGGGTGACATTCCACACATTTTTCCTTGTGATTAATGCTTTCCTTGTATGTCCTTGCCACACTACGAACTCCTTGGTGTTGCAGTAACCCTTTGTGTGCTGCAGGACACATCCAGCAAGCAATAAGGTCTCAAAGCCTTCATGGGGAAGAGTTGGGGGACAGTCCTTAAACCCTAGAAACCTGGGTGCTGGTGGGACCTGGTAAAATAAGTCTGATAGTTGAATGATTCCTCACCCACAGTCCTGGTCATTTGGAGGCTCTCTGTGTGAGCGTTGTGGTGTAAATCATGTTTCTGAAATGGCTGAGCTGGCAACAAAGATGCATTCCAGAGCTCTGGACCTTCTCAAGGCTGTGGACACAGCTTCTGCAGGGCGGTGTTTGGGAGACAGGCCTTGCAGAAGGCACTGTTCTGCTGCAGATGTCCCTGTTGTCCCAGTTGTGGGACTGTATCTGGGCAAGGGCCACCTAGGAGCAGCCCCCAGGTCAGTGGCAGAGAAGATCTGGACAGAGCCCAGAGAGCCTGAGAAGTCTTTCAGCATGGAAACAGGGAAAAAGAGCCAAGGACCATCCTCCTTTGCAGTCTGATGTGGTTTGATGTCATGCTGCAGAGTTCATACCCCCATAGAGGCCTTGGGAAGAGCACACAACTGCATTATTGCTGCCTCACTGCCCAGTGCAAACTCGGGTTGACTTCCAAAGCTGAGTCATGAAGTAGGATGGCACGAAAAGGGCAGCATCCCTTAGTCATGCATGAGATACAAGTGTCTGGGAGGAACAGGGGAGCTTTAGGGTTTCCAGGGCCTTTTGTAATCTGAAACAAAAGCAGTAAACTTCAAATTGAGGTCGGGATGGAGAAGATTATTCCATGAACTTGATGATCTTAAAGGTCTCTCTCAAGCAGAACGATTCTATGATTCTGTGTTTTACTTGCTGAGCAGTGAAACAACTGCAGCTGGAATCACTGGAGCAGAGACATTAGCAGAGAGTTGGCATGGTTGCTAATTTTCCTTGTGTGCCTTATTTATGTTCAGAGTGTGGTGGTAGCAGCATCTGAGACCCGAGTCCTTCATGGATGTCAGACCTTCATGAATAATGAGGCACCAGGTGGTTTTTTCCAGGGGAGGGAAGAAATCCTCATCACAGAATGGACTAGGTGTGTGAAAACAATGGGCTGTGCTTTCTACCATGGCCCCTGTGCATTTTATTCACATCCCAGTTTCCAAATGGAGTGTATTTGCATTCAAAAAACCAGATATATCTCTTCCATATAATTTTTTGGTTAGACCATTAGCATTTCTAAGAGTTTCCCTTTCTTTGGTTCTCAGCTCAACTCATTTCTTCCCTTTGCCTTTCCATCATCTTGGGTTTTAAGGGCACATCCCTTCCTCGACAGTGAGCTTACAGCAGTGGCTTCAGTGCTTCTGTTCCCTGCAAAGCTGCATGAAAAGGAAGCCAAGAAACCAATGTTAATTGTAACAGTAATTAAAAGCCAAGTGCAACTACTCAGTCAAGGGTCAGCTTGGGTGAAATCCCAGGCACCACAGCAGAGTGGCTGTTTTGGGAGTGGGAATGTGCCTCATGCCTGAGCTCTCAGCACTGCAGAGCTAACTGACTCTGGAGCAGTGCTGAGCTGGGAGGACTGCCCAGCTTTCAAGACCTGAGCCAGGCACTACCTGGAACCATGTGGTAGCAAGAGCTTGCCCACATCTTGAACCCAGAGGCTGCATGGCAACATGGTAGGAGCTCACAGAACAACAGGAAGACAAAGCTTCCATCCTGAGCTATTTCTGTCCTTAGGAACCTGTGTTGGGAACTGTAACAAGACATTTGGATTATCTAGGATGAGGTCAGTCCATAGATGTAGCCTGATAGATGTAGTCCATAGGTTATTAGCCTGATTAGTATATATTTTATCAGGGCTCTTCTGGAGTTAGGTGCTAGAGGCATCCTCAATACTGGTCTCAGCTCCTCCTTCCTTCTCTCTTCATTTTACTACCAGACATTTCCAAAATGTCTGAATCCATCTGTGTGAAACTGGTGTGAGATCAGAACATGGCACTGTAGTCTTTTTAGCTTCCATCCATCCTGATCTACTCCAGAAGCATCTTCTCTTTGAACCTTCCCAAAGATGCTCCCCCACTGATTTCCTCTGGAGCAGTGTTTACTCCACTCTCCCTAAATAGCAGATCCAAGCTTTCCAGTCACCACTTATCAAATGCCCTTGTGGGTAGCTGGACTGTTTGACAACAGTACACTAGAATGGTTGTTTTGGAAAATATTCCATCAGGAAACCTTTGTCCTTCCCATCCCACCGTGGTGACATTGTCCACGTGCCTTTGTAGTCCATTGTATGGCAATGAAAATGGCTCTTGTCTCTCCTAGTTAGATGAACAAGGATTTTCCAAAAATGCTCAGTTTGTAAAAGGCTACACAAAAAGTATTTCAATAAGATGGAATTACAATAACTTGGTAAGAAAACTTTATCTTGCTCGAGGCTACGGACAAGATGAGTCTCAACTGAAACAGACTGTCAGAGAAATATTTTCTTCAACTGCTACTTACTGGGTCATGGGAAAGAGCTGTGGTCCTAAGTTCTTGAGGTAATTGTAGCTCTTGGGACTCTCCTGAAAAAGGCAGAGGATTTGTCTGCATTTCTTGGTTAGTTTTGAATGAGGTGATCACATTTTGCCTCCCGGGAAGGAAAACCTTCCCAACAACTTCAGAGCACCTTTCCCCAAGTCAACATCTGTGCATTTAGGTTATGATCCAATGCAAAATAATATGCACATTGCCAAGTTTTCTTGTAGCTTCCACAGAAAAGAGCAAGATGCAGTTTTTCTCCATGAAAAGAGTGCAAAGTGTATGTGGTTTAGTAATAAAGTCTTTTGGGTGCAGCTCTGCTGGATAACTACCCACAAACCAGTTGGGAAAGTGCCTGCCCAGAAACACACCCAATAGGTGCCAAAAAGTTTTCAGTATCTGGTGAGGGAATCAAGATGATCTTATGAACCAAGATGAGATGGATCCAATGAGGAAAGTCAAAGTAGCCACCATTCAAAAGTCAGGTTTTCCCTGCTTGTAACCAAGTTAATTCTCACCAATCGAGTGAGAAAGAGCAGTATTGCCTTAATGGTTAATACAACATTATCCGAGTCATTTTGGGTCATCAAATGCTGGATATAGACAATGCCACAGGCATCATAAATCTGCATAATTGGTACTTAAACAGTAATAGTGGAATCAGTTACAGCCGTAATTAAGAGTGTGAAATTTCAGTGTTTATTACATCCATGTAATGAGGACTGATCCTCTCTCAGATTAAAGTAGAGAAACTCTGCCATCAGCCACCACCAGAAGGTCTCCAACCTGCACAGAGTGGCATAGCTTATTGGATGGTGATAGCAACTTGTGACCAGCTGAGGATCAGGCTTTTCTCTGAGTGCTCCTACTCGGGCACAGCAGAGCTCAGAAAAGCCATGTAGGAGCAAAGAAAACCATATTTTCTCCTGTTCTCATACCCTTGAGCCTCTTCCAGGAAAAGACCAAGCAGGAGACGATAACAGCTCCTTGGGCTGACCTGGGGAAGGCAGAGCTGTGATTGAGATATAGGTCTCTGGGGATGGCAACAGTTGAAGTCTTTCCAATTAGCACTTTGGATTGGAGTCAAGAGCTGCCAGGGCTTTAATTTACTAACCCGTGTCCCTCTCCCTATATATCCATGTGACAGCTCATTCATTTAGGGTTGATAGAGTGTGTGGTTGGCCTCTAACTGTTCTCCCATCCATCTCCCTCCCCAAATTGCTTCCTCAAGAACATTTTTCCAAAGAGGAATTTCCATGACTGGTGGATGGTTGGGTCAATTTATGCCAAATAGTTATTCCTGATGAAAAACAAAAGCTCAAGTCTCTCTGAGTTATTTTTACACCATGAGGCAGGAATGTTGGTTGGTGCCCATCACTGCAGAGTTGATATTTTGCTGAGCTGTGTCTTGAGAAAGCTTTTATTGAGCTCGTTGGACACCAGCAGAATGTAGGAGCTATGATGACCTTGTTTGTTCAAGGTCAAAACTGCATCCTGGTCAAAGTGTTCCTTGAATGGACCTGATGCTTTGACCCAGGGGATAGACTTCTTTGGAAGACAGGTGTATTTCAAGGCCACCATCCATGTGCTTTGTTTGGGGTAGGCTTTTTATCTGCCTTCTATTAACCAGCATCTCCCACCAACACTGCATTACTGTTGGGATGAACATGGACAGCCTTCCACGATCACCATTTTCTGAGCCTGGCAAGAGCAGTAAATACAGCCCAAGGTGCAAGAACACACCCAAGCATGAGTTCCCCCCAGTAACTTCCTGAGATCCTTTGTCAACTGGAGGTGAACCAAAAACAGAGAATCATTAACAGATATGCCATAAGTGCTCTTCTTTTTGCCCTGGCATTTCCTTCCATGTACAACCCACCCCACATCCTCATTAATCATCATGGTTTCCTACCCAGAGCTGTCACTGTGCAGCAACATTCCCAACGAGGTCACGCAAGAGTGGAGTTGACAGGGTCTTATATCCAGGAAGGACCTGTTTGTTCTTGGAGCACACAAATGTAGCCTAGCATCTGGAGGCATTCAAGCCTCATCTGATTTATCACCCTGCCAAGAAACTCTTGTTCTGCTCTAATTTGCCTGGTACTAAACCCCCTCGGTCTCCATGCCCACTTTGAAACCAGTTGTCCACAGTGGGGTTGTGCTGGCCAAGCAGACAGGTCTGCAGTGTGGAAGTCTCCACTGGATCTAGCAGCCTGGGCTCCCCCCATAGGGTGAAACAGGGCACAAGCCATCTGGTCTACTATAGAAATGGAGTATGGAGGTGATGAGTCATTCCTAGAAGTACCCATTTCTCTCCCTTGATTAGAAATGGAGCGTGGGCAGGTAATTCAGATGGAGATGTGTACACTGATTTAGAGTCTCCGAGAGTTAAAGTTTAAAGACTTCAAATGATGTGAATCCAAACGACCATAATTACAGCATAAATAGGAAGGAAAGACACTCCAGCATCATTATGATGCTCGTGGAATAAGGGACAAGAATAAAAATGCAGAGCCAAGACCACATGTTCTGCTATTAAACAGGAACCATAGGTCAGCTGCCCAGCTGGTGGGAACCTGCTCCCTCTTTTCACTTCCATCCTCCTTGACCAATGCACCCGAGTACCAAAGAGAAGTTGGGAGGAGGTAGAACGAGTGCAGTATAAGGATTAGTTTGAAGATCAGTATAAGATCCCACAGTTTCCTAATGTTGGTGAGGTTTCAAGGGCACAAAGACACCTGTTCTTCAACGGAGGCTGATGGGAAGCAAATCCCTCGTGGTCTTTTGTGCCTTTGAATCTTTCCTATTCAGCTGCTTTACAATAAAACCTCCTGTAGACCGAGAGCTGGGAGGGGGAGCAGGGATCAGAAAGCAGTGAGTGAGATCAGTCTTGTTAGTTGTTAGCCTGACAAGAATAATGGGAAGGAGGAGGAGAGGGCACGAGAGAATGCAAAAGCATTAGGCAGAAATTCTGTGAAGCTTATGCAACTTAAAATAAAATGTGATTTGCACGCGGTGCCGTTTAACCTCACGGCCCCGTGACTAATGAATTTGCAATGCTGGGGGATAGAGAAAACACCACAACAACAAGAAGAAAGCTGCATTTACCCACAATTAGCTGGCAAGCAGCAAAAGGATGGTGTTTTCCCCAGCCTACCTCACAAAGCTTTTTGCAGCAGTGTATCTTAGGGGGCATCGGTGGGAGATGGGCAGGCTCAGCACAGGACTTGGCTTCTCAGGCTCTGTCTGACTGATAAAGATTTTAATTGGAGTGTTTATGTTTCCAGTCCTCCAGCAACACAGATCTGCTCTGATAATGTGTTTTAAGCGTCCAGGGGTAACATTTGGAAGATAAATGTGGTGTCAGCTGCCCACTGGGTTACACAGACATTAAGGCCCACTGAGGATTCATTATCCATTGTGTTTTGAGGGGTTTTAATGAGTTTTCCAGGCATCCACCTCTGGTTTTATGGAACTTTGCCTCTTCCCTCTGCTTTCAGACACCAGACTGGATTACGGTCTGATGTAAATCAAGCCACTTTTCTTGATTGGCTTAGGTGAGCTGTCAGATAGGATGCTGAACAGCAGCTACACTGAAGACAGGACACTAGAGCTGCTGTTCTTATCACAGCCTGAGTCCAACAGCTTTCAAAGATAGGGTTGTCAACAAGATATGGGTCTAGGAAGAGAAGCAGCCTTTCTTTCTCAGCTAAGGGAGGTAGATCAAGGGGCAAGAGTCACCCTCTACCTGATCTAATGGCCCATGTGGCCATCAGTATCTCTGAAACCATGGACCTGAGGAGGGCAGATGGAAGAAATTTGTGGATGAACTTCCAGCACCCAATACTGAGATCAAGTTTCAGTCCTCAGGCAGCACCAGTTCTTGTTTGAGGATAGGATTGCCTGGGTAGTGAATCATAGAATTATTAGGTTGGTTTGGGTTGGAAGGGACCTTTACAGCTCACCTAATCGCATGCCCCTGCAGTAAGCAGGTTGCTCAAAGTACCATCGACCTCATCTGGAATGGTTCCATGGATGAAGCATCAACCACCTCTCTGGGCAACCTGGGACAGCCTCTCACCACCCTCAGTGTAAAAAAAATTCTTCCTTATCTTCAGTCTAAATCTCCATCTTCTAGTTTCAAACCATCATCCCTTGTCCTGTCCCAACAGGACCTGCTCCAAACTCTGTCCCCATCTCTCTGCCAGGCCCCCAGAAGGTCTCCCTGGAGCTTCTCCTCTGCAGGCTGAACCCCCCCAGCTCTCCCAGTCTGTCCCAGTCCAGGCTTCCAGCCCTCCCAGCATTGCTGGGGCTCCTCTGGCCCTGCTCCAACAGGTCCATGCCCTCCTTGTTCTGGGGACTAGCACCTAACTGCTAATTCAGGGAAAGCTGCAGGCACTCTGCTATGGATCTGGCCTTAGCAAGGGCCAGAAGTGTCATTCCCTCCCTGGTAAGCACTGGCAATGTCCTACACCATTTGTCTTCCCTGTCTCCAATGACTTGATTAGCATGAGAAAGTCAGTCCAACGCAGAGTTATTTATTTTAAGTGAATGTGGGACACGTTCCAAAGTGCCACATTGACAGCCTGGGAAAGCATGGTCCTGCATTTACCCTGAAAATAAGGACAGGAGAGAAAACAGCCTTGCAGGCTCAGTCTTCTCTACCCACCGTCTTTAATGAGGAGCTACCAATTAGGAAGATGCATCTCCACTTAGAAGACTATTATCCCCCACCTCTTAAAGCCCATTTGCAGCTGCTTCACAGCAGCTTGCTGAGATACCTCCTCTCCAGACATGAAAACATTTCAGATGAGAAGATCCCTGGGGTCTTTACAGCTGGATTTCAACAGCAACCTAACAACAAACAGTGCTGGACACCTCTGAAAACCAACATTGGTCTAAAAAAGGAAGAAACCCAAAAGGAACCTTTTCCCTTTTGAGGTGATAAGAGGTGATTTTTTTTTCTTCCCCCAAGATTTCTGATCTGCTCTGGTTGTTTCCTTACTGCTTGCTGGAACCCGTCAGACTCATTTGAGCTTGGGACCATGGAGACATGAAATATTTAGAACTGGCACTGGCTTTATTTTCAGTCCAAAAGGCAAAATCAGACTCTGAAGATTTATATGCCTCTTGAATAAGCAGTGAGGAGAGCTTTTAATTGATCACAGTTCATTTAAAGTGAGAGCTGAGCAAGCTAGGGGCTCTTGCAGGGTCAGGACTAACAAAGCAATGCTGCCACATGCCCTTGGAATTATCAGTGCCATTGGCAAGATCCTCTGCTCCTGAAAAAATCTTTCTCCTAGCAATCTATCTCGACCTCAGATCCCTTAGAGAGGGCTGTGCTGGGCATGGCACACATGTGCCACGTGTCCCAAAACAATGTCTTCTTCATCCCCTCCTGGCTGCCTCTAATGGATGCGCTGCCCTCTCCCTTTGATGCAATTACAGAGACGTGTGGAAGGAGCAGGGAAGCCAGCAGAATAATGGCTGGTTTGCACCAGGAGGAAGATTTACTTTAACCCAGGTGATTATCCCATTTAAATTGAGGTCTGTGAAAGACAAGGATGCTCAAAAGAGGATTTTTTCACAAAGAAACAGAGGGTTTCCTTTACAGATCACCCCTGAGACAGCCCATGGGAGAATTCACTCTCCTCTCCTTCCTTAACGTTGGTTTAGGAGCTGGAGTGACCAGTGATGGTTCTCCACCTGCATCTGGTTACTGGTCTGCTCCCACACCCAGGACCTGTGGTTTCCACCTGGTCCTGGTGGGTCAAAAGTACCTCTGAGGATGGGTTGAGTTCTGCAGTCCCCCAGGGGTCACTGCCTTGGGCTTTTGCTCAGGAAAGATTTTTACATCGTTTTTCCTCTCTTTCCTCCACTTCTCCACACAGAATGGGAGTGATCTCTCCTCCTTCTCATTCTGGGCTGGAATTCCCAAATGATGGCTGCCCTCAGTGTTGCTGGATGATCAGCAAACTCCGAAGGAAGAAAGCAGAAATTAATAGTCGTCGACTGGCTGGGACCAAATATTGTGTAAAACTCAGTGAGTCATTTTTCACAAAGAATTCATTCAATTAAAAGTGAAGGGTTGGGGGCATTTTGTTGTTTGTGAATATGGGTTGAGTGTAGCTGATGGCTTCAGCTGAAAATAAAAGTATGGGGATGATGGAAAGGAAATGTCAAAATGTTTCTTTTCAACCTGTCTTATGTTTCACATCAGAAACACCAGAGCAATTTCAAAGCAAAACCTTTCAGCTTCTATTTGTCATTTCAAAGTGGAATTTATCTCAGAGTGGACCTATTTGTTTTTAATAACTTTGAAATGAAGAAAAAAACTTAATTAGGGGGTCAAGAGAAATATTTTGGGTTGACCCTAAATGATCATTTTTTTCAGCTTTTTTTTTTTTTTCACTGAAAACAAGGGGAAAATACTTGGGCTTGACTTACATGAGATGTTTTTTATTGATTTTCCAGTAAAACCAGGGACCTGAAAAAGAACAATTCCTAGGCTCTGAACCTTGCTCTGAACCGTGCTGTATCTCTTGGTAGTGTGGGTGGAGTACCTTCTGATTATAAATAGTCTCTGCTTATAGACAGTAATTGAAAATATCAAGATTTGAGAGAGAGAAAAAAAAAAAGAGGCAAAACAACACAAAAAAAATCCCAAAGAAAAGCTTTCTGAACTTCTCAGCATCTTCCAGCATGCTGGCAGTCCTTGACCCTGCTGTGGCTTTAGCTGGAAGCACGTCAGCCCTTGGAAGATGAGCAGGGCTGCAGACATTGCAGGGTCAAGGTGTTGGATGTGGAAAGGGTAAGACAATGAGCAAGGAGCCTTGGGGTCACTGTAATGAGTGTGACACTGTGCCACTGACAGCCTCTTCTCTTCCCACAGCAGCAGAAGCATCAGGGGAGGAAAGAGCTCAGCTCCCATTAGCTCCCTGAGGAGAGCATCTCTGCCCATAACACTGATCTGATCCCATTCTCCTGTGTTTTCTCTGCTGGGAGTGGGGCAGTGAGCAGAGCAAAACAACAGAATTTGCTCCCTTGGAGTGTTTTATGCTAACACAATGACCAGCGCCTCCCAGGAGTTGTAGCCTCTAGTTAAATAGGCTCACAAGAGCACGGTGATTTGTCTGCTCTTCCTCCTGAGACCTGCAAATTGACCTGCAGAGTCTGGCTCAGAATCTGATGGGCAGATGACATCCAAAAATTCCCACCAGAAAAGAAGTCAAAATGTTGGAATTCTCATCTGAGGTGATTTTTGAATGTGCATCATCTTCCTTGCAGATTTCCAGTGCCTCTGTGTCGTCCACTCTGCACTGCCACAGCCAGATAACAACCTTTTCCTTAAAGAAGCAGGGTTAGATCTGTCTAAGTCTTTCCTTCCTCCTCCTCCCAACAACTCTATGAGTTTCAACCAATTTCAAAGCAGAGGGAGAGTTCTCAGAGCTAAACTGGAGAAAAGCTGCAGCAAGGTTGGGGAGAGAGGTCCAAAGCAGAATATTGCCATTGAGAGACAATGGTGTAAACTCTTCCTCCATCACATAAATGGGGATCTGGTGGCTCTCAGCAGTGGTAGTTGGAAGGTGGAAAGAGAAGATTTCCAGCCACCCCAATGCAAATCTCTGCTGTAAATCTCCTTTGAAGGCTCAGACATATGTTGGGGCTCTTAGCAGTGAAATTTGAACAAGCTGGGATTTCCTTCCTGGACACATCTGTATTCTCCTGGGAGAGGACTCTGTTCTGTGTCCTGTCAACTCAGCACAGCAGCTCTCTCCCTCTACAGACACCATTGATATATATATATAAAAAGATGGAAAAGGGAAAAAAAAAATCAAAACAAACACAAAAACCACAAACAAAACAACAAAACCAAGCAAACAAACAAACAAAAAATCAAACCCAAAAGCGACAACCTAAGAAATACTATTAAGAAAACAGTTGCTTCTGCAGTCCCAGGGGGAAAGCAAAGCAAAGGAGGATCTTAGGAGGCAAGAGCCCAGCTAAGCAGGCAGAAATTCTCCGTGCTGAGGCTGTGAGCTGCAAAGTTTCACACCCTTGCTCTCAGCCTGAGTTCTGGGCAGCTGCTCCACCAAAAAAAAAAAAAGAAAAAAAAAAAAAAAGAAAAAAGAAAGAGAAAAAAAAATGGAAAAAATAAAGCTTGCAAACTAATCAAGCCAGACTTTATACTCCTTCTAGACAGCACTTTGGGGAAATTGCTCTTCTGTAATGTCTGTCGGGGAAAAAGAGAGAAAGAAAGACATCTTTTAACATGTGCATTTTATTTTACAGCATTACAGACAGGACCAAAATGGTCCAGGAGGAAGGGGGGGTTGGTGCTCCCCCCGAGTGTGTATTGACTCCAGAGGAGCTGGTGGATATCCATTCATTCATGCCAGACAAGAAACAAGGCCTGAGGTTCTCATTATACAGACAACACTGAATCCTGATTTATTGCTCCCCAGGAATGAAGGGAGGGAGATGGAGGGTCAGGCAGAATAAAATCCAGATAAATAAGAGGATGGAGTCAACTGGGGTCAACTGGTGCTGCTGGAATTTCAGGGCAAGCAACTTGTTCACTGCAGCAGCTCTTTCTTCAACACCACCATGAAGTACAGGAGTCCTCTTTGATTTCAGGGTCATGTCATGGGATGATAGAGCTCATGGGGGGGGTAAAGCTGGGTTTGCAGAGGTGATAGGGGCTGCCTCCACTCCATCCACCATGGAGCAACACAAGAAGATCAATACAGCTGAGATCCTCCAAGCTCTAGAGAGTGGATGAGGTTGATGGTAGGAGAAGGTCACACAGACTTCAATATTTGCAAGAGGATTTAGGAAGGAAAAAGGAAGATTTAGGTGGGTCTACCATTTTCTAGTTAAAAGAAAGTATAAGACAAACAGATAATCGTGTATTCTTCGGTATGAGTGACATAAAAGCATTAATAAGCCAAAAATATGATTATAACTATCTTCTCAGACAGCAGTATCTGTTGACCATGAGATATGACCCCCTGGGGAACTGAACATACATCTCCAGGCAGGATCTTAGGAACTGCTGCCCTGGGTATCATAAACCATCTTACAGAAGGGAGTCATCTTCTCCACTGACCCAAGGATTTCCCTTTCCAGAAGGAAAACCAAAGCCTCTAGACCCCATGGTTTAGTCTGGCCAGGCATTTTGGGTTGTGTCTGGGAAATGCTGGACTGATTGGCTGGACACTAAGTGAACATGGAGGTATCTCCTGGCTTTTCCATATGAGCATGCATCTTGACTAGGCTGGGAAACCAGTGGCAGAATTAAGCAGAAGAAAAAACTTTCTCATGGGAACCAGACTCACAATGAGTCCAGAGTGATGCCAGAGAACCAGACCCTCCTATCAATGATGTTCTGTGAGGAACAGGGGGAGAACCAACCTCCTTTCCCTTTGAACAGCAGAAGGATCTTTAGGAGCATGAAGGAAGAATAATAACTCTCCATCTCCCCTGCTGCCATCCTTCTCTGCTCCTGTTTGGCTGGAGTAGGTAGAAAATAACCACAGCTGATGAAATTCTGGGGTAGGAAGCTGTCTCTACACTCCTATCCTCCAGCCCAGGGGGAAGATGAACTACAAGGGGATATATTATAATTGTGATTGGAAGCAAAGAATATCCTCAAATGCTTCCCTGGAGGAAAGTCATAATAGCACGTAATTTTAGAAGATATGGGAGAATACAGGCCTTGAAAATAACATTTTCCTTTACTCCTGGAGTGGTTTTTGGCAACACTATTTGGAGAGCAAAAGGTAAGATCTAGGATGCTATGATGCTTAAAAAAAACCCGAACTCAAATGCAGAAAGAATTCCTGGTTAATGAAATGGAAGATTCCCTTCTAATAAACTGGAAAGCACTCTCTGAAGTACTAATACAATGAGTCATCTTCCAGGAGGGGTCTCAGAAGTCATGCAGACCTATTTGTCCCAGCAGCCTGATGGGAAACCTGCGCAGGAACAATTATCTGGGCATCAGTTTTGCAGAAAGCATCAAGTGCCAAAGGGAATGATCACGGTGTGTGATGCTGGGGAGCTACCTAAGTGTGAATGGCAGCAGCTGTGACATCCATCCATCACTTGGTTCAGATGAAGAAGTCTGGACAGCAAGGATTTAAGAAGAAGGTAGGATTGGAGGGCTGTTCCTCCTAGAAGATGATTCAGTCCATTAAAACGTGGCATTGAGTCCAGGGGGGAGCTGATAAAACATTTGCAATTACAGCATTTTTAGGAGTGATTTGAGGGGAGTGAACCAATTCTATTTTTTTATTGTGTGGAGTAAGTGTCTGCTTCCTTTAAAAATGCTCACATTTCTCACTGACGACTGAACTCAGGGCAGCTTTTTGCCAAAACCTCACAAAACACTGGGTTCAGTGAAAGGTTTATTTATTTTTTTTTTATCCTTGAAAGAGCAGAAGCTTTTCTGTCTTGATTTTATCTCTATTTTCAGGAAAGAACAAAACATTTGCCAGCCTTACTTCACCTTAAAGGCTGGCAAGGTCAAAATCTTGGCTTGTCTTAGGAAACTTGGAAAGGGTCACGAAAGTTTCACTTCAAACCTGCCCCTGGGCTGTACTTATATCACTTGAGATAACAAATCAATGGATGATACTCACATCAGTGCCTCCAAGAGTCCTGAAAAAAACAAAAAAGCTTTGAAATCAGTGCCAATTTCTGGCTCTGGATTCTCCAAATGGTGGAGACAGCTGCCAAGGGCAGATCCAAATTCTTTCTCATCCAAGGCAAGATCTAAGCACTTTGAAATGTAACCTGATTCAAAGCCTGGATCTGAATTCTACTGGAAACACCTCCCTCCTGTCCAGTGATGCCTTCAAAAGGCATCACAAGCACCAGAACATCCAATCGGGACAAATCCAACTCGTGCAGCAGGATCTTTTTTCTTTCATTAATTTTCATTGCTGGTTAGTAAAAAGGAGGACAAGATATGTGACAAGATATGTGACAAGAGTACCATAGATGAGAAGATTGACTGCTCAGTGGTGGTCTTGTTGGTTTGCTTTAGCATCTCCCTGCCAGATTTGCTTGCACGGTGAGGATGCTCCTGAACACAAGGAAGGGATGGGATCATAGATAAGTCAAACTTAAACCAGACCCAAGAAACATCCAAACAGCATCTTGGCTTCATCCCTGTGCAACCCACCCTGATGTGGCTTTTCAGTCCTTCAAAGGGCCTGGCAGAGAGATGGGGACAGAGTTTGGAGCAGGGGCTGTTGGGACAGGACAAGGGGGGGTGGTTTGGACTGGAAGAGGGAGATTGAGACTGGAGAGGAGGAGAAATTTGGGATGCTGAGGGTAGTGAGAGGCTGTGCCAGGGTGCCCAGAGAGGTGGTGGCTACCCCATCCCTGGCCCCATCCCAGGGGAGGTTGGGGGGGCTCTGAGCACCCTGCTCTGGGTGCAGATATCCCTGCTCCCAGTAGGATGGTTGGACTGGATGCCCTTGAAATTTCTCTTCCCACCCAAACCATTCAGTGACTCTATTCTTTCCAGCACTGCCATCCACTTGTGGATTTACACCCAGTGTTTCTGCACAGCGTGACCACAGCCCCACAGCAGGTTGCTGGCTGCTGCCTGGCTCCTTCCCCACACTTGCACCCTGCTCTTCTGTCAGCAATTTGCTGGCCACTGAGTGCATTTCTAGCAATTGCCTGGCCCCAGAATGAGCTGAAAGGAGAGTGGTCGTGGGAGAGCTCGGGAGATTTGCACTTCCTCCAGCATCCTGAAACATTTGCAGACACAACACCTCATTATTCATGCCTGAAAGATGGAAAATAGGGTACATTATGATATCAAAACCCAGCGCCTAAAACCCTCTCACGTTGTAGGCTGCAACTGAAAGCCTGTATCTGGATGGATGAAGATGGAGAACTTTCTTCTCCCAGGGAAACCTCTCCTTCCCTGCAGCCACATGGGGCACAGCTCTGGCTGCGGCTGCTAACTCTGCAGGCAGAACATCTGCCCATGAGCTCGGGGCAGCAAACTCCATCACAAGCCAAGCCCATCTTGATTTGCATGCTGATCACTGAGACAGCACCTCTGATCTGCTGCTTTGGGTTTTTTTTGGAAGGAAAGGTGTCTGTGTATCTGGAAATGAGTGCTGGAAATCAGCGCCCGTGGAGCTGTGGCTCTGCAAATCCTTTTTGCTGTCGAACCCATTATTTTATAACTAGTTCTTTGTGAGCTGGTCAACCAAAAGGTTTGTTTATGTTTTCAGTGACCTGTCTGGGACCAGAACGAGGGTCAAACCTCGGGAGCAGCTTCTGCAATGGGACTAGCCTGGCAGGATAGGGACAAGCAACCCTGAGCATCATAGATGATGCTGCTGCTGCTGCTGCTGCTTCCCAGAGTCAGTGGAGCTAAGAAGTTATGGTTCATGTGAGCAAATATAGACACAGACTTTGGGACAAAAGAGCTGCACCCTACTCTGCTCTGATGGTCAGTGCTGGACCCAGCTCTGGAGTCCTCAGCAGAGCCAGGGAGCTGCTGGAGCAGGGCCAGAGGAGCCCCAGCAATGCTGGGAGGGCTGGAACCCTGGACTGGGACAAACTGGGAGAGCTGGGATGGGTTCAGCCTGCAGAGGAGTCTTCTCAGTCCCTGCTCCTGCTGCAGCTGCTCTGGGGGGTGTTTCTCCAAAGCAGGAACCTGGGTGAGGTCTCAGGTGCTCCCATTGCAGTCACACGTGTCAGGGTTTGGGGTGAGCAATCACCTCCTTTCCAATTCCTTCCCTCTCCTGACAAAGCGGCCGTTTAGGTTCTGGCTTCTGGAGGTTTTGGGTGATGGAGGAAATCACAGTGAGAAATGTGGTTTTTGTTGTTGGTTTGTTTTTTTTTTTCATTTTACCCAGCATGTTTTCAACAGGAAAAAAAAAAAAAAAAGACTTTGGGAAAAATGTTCACGTTTCATCATCAAAACT
The DNA here is from genome assembly GCA_024611195.1 of Ceyx melanurus. Taxonomy (NCBI): domain Eukaryota; kingdom Metazoa; phylum Chordata; class Aves; order Coraciiformes; family Alcedinidae; genus Ceyx; species Ceyx melanurus. The sequence goes on along the minus strand of JANHGL010005824.1, from coordinate 10,649 downwards.
GAAAACATCCTTCAGCCTTCAGTGGCAACCTTTGGTGGCTTTCAACAAATCTTTTGAGGTGCACAGGGGTTTTGGTAGGTCCCACGATGTCTAGAAAAAAAACAGTCTTTTCCCCTTTTATTCCACCTTCTAATCACATCCTCCCCTGCCTGCCTCACATCTCCCCAGAGCTGCCTGCACCCTGCTGCTTTCTTCATCCCAGCTCCCAGGTTGTTTTTTTTTCCCCGATCATATTTTTGCAGTTTGCTTTATTCCTTTTATTTTTTACTATTAATATTTTTCGGTTGTTGTTGCTTCTGCTGCCTCTCAGGAGTTTTGGTAACTCCTTTCCACTGAACTTTTTATTTTGATTCAGTGCTAGGGACTAAAAGTTCCCGAGTGCTGGTGCCCTTGAAGCTGTGCACCTTCCTCTGATTTAATGCAGAGCCTTTATGTGAAGTTCAGGACAAATACCTTCCCTTACAGAACCACTCCCTGTGACAGCCTCACTAATTAGTTGTTATTAACAGTGATAACAGAGCTATCAGTTTTAATAGGCAGCAGGTTATGGCAATTACAGTGAATTCCCTGGGTATGGGAAGACAGAGTTTTTTGGCTTTAGGGACAAACAGGCAGATTAGGGCAGAGCTGGAGGCTGGAAGGATGCTCCTCGAGGTATGGAATGGTGGCTGGGAAGATGTACCAGCCAGGGGGACGGGGGGGTGAGGGAGGGTAGATAATAAGTGTGAAAAAAAAAAGGGTGAATTTGGAAACTTTTTTCTTTTTTTTTTTCCTTTTTCCTTTTATTTTTATTTTCCCATTTTTCTTTTTTCTTTTATTTTTCCTTTTCCTCTTCTCTCTCATACTTTTTCCCTGCCTCTCACTTTTCTCCCCTCTCCACTCATCTCTCCCAGGAGAAAACAATGTGGGAAAAAAAAGATTATAAAATTACAGGAAACACCAACATATTCTTGTTTTTCACCATGCCTGTCTGGCTAGCAATTTCACAGGGTGCCAAGCACCAACCTGAGACTAAATCTTTATATGAAAAGCAGTGAAAAGGGCTCAGAGGGCCAAGGACCATCTTGCTGAAGGGGTGGTGGTGTGGGAGGAACCTCAGAGGTCTGCTCAGCTCAACAATGATGTTGTCAAGTCCACCAGCCTGGACCTGTCCAATTAACCAGAACTTTTGGAAACACTTCTGAGGACCTCATCATCCTCATCCTCTCTCCCCACCACGCTCTCAGCCCATCCAGCAGCCAAGGATTTCCCTTGGGGTATGCATTTCATTTTTCCCTACTGATTTTTTCTTCATTAAATCAGCCTTTGGGAGCAAAACCAACAGCCACAGAGGACCCAGCAGCCCATCACTCCTCAGGAACACATTTACCAGAGGCAGCCCTGGCTGCTCTGTTTTCCCCATCAGCGTCCAAGCTGATGAAGGCAACCTCCTCAGATTTCTGTAACACCAGATCCCCATCTCCCCATCAGCCCTCCTGCTTCACTCAACTCCCCTGCAGCAAAACAGCTCAGCTGGAAAGATGATCCACCACACGGAGACCCTGGAGCTAGGGTTGCAGTGATAGCTCCTGAGGGAGAACTCTTCTGATCCTCAAAGCTGGACCCCCGTGCAGCACCCTGGGGATGGCACCTGGCACAAGAGATGGAGGAGAGGCAAGAGGGGCTGAAGGGATGCAGATGTGAATCACCCCAAGCTTCTACCTCACACTTGCTTTCAGCATCAAATTCCAGCAGCTCTAGAGACGACCACTGAGATCAAAGCCTTGTTATTAGGCACAGCACTGGAACAAAGCCTAACCCAAAGAACTGCTGCTCTGAGCTTGGAAAAGCCCTGCAAGGGAGCTGCAGGAACAAATTGTCTTGGTCTGGGTCCAGAGGCAAGATCTTCAGGAGATGGGATCTCCCATCCCATGGTTTCTCCTAAAAGAGAAACTAGAAGAGTGTTTTGCACAGCACCCCGTGTGGAAGAAGCATTCTGCTGAGGTTTTGTCTTGCCCATCAATTTATGCAGCCCTTTTCCTGCTTCCCTTTCTCTCTCACATGAAATCAACCTTCTCAGCACAATCTGAGACCCTGAGGTAAACAGCTCAACTAACACTTGCCATGGGCAAGCTAATTCTGACTTTATGGGGAAAAAAAAGCAAAAAAAAACCAGCACCAAACCTCTTTTGGGTATATCCAGAGCTGATTCCCATGAGGGATTTTGATTTGAAGTGGTTAGAATAAAAGAGGTGCAAATGCTGATAAATGGTCCTCTTCACTTTTTTTTTTTTTTTTTTTTTTAATCTCTCACAAAGCAGGAAAAAAGAATGGCAGAGGCTCAATTTCTATAATGTTCTGTTTTCATCTGTACGAAGAAAATTTTCAAGCTTAGGTGCCAAAAGCAGGAAAATTAAATGTGTATTTAGACAGTTAAATAAGAGGCTCAATTTTCAAAGGCAGCAATACCCTCTATTTCTATTTGCTACCAGAAGAGACTGAAATCTTCCTTTATTTTTTAGAGAGTATTTTCCATCTGCAAAAAGAAAAACTTTTTTTTTATTATTATTTTCAAAGCATTCCCACAGAAAATGTCCATCAGGGGATGAGGGGCAGAAGTCCACTGCAAAACAACACACTTGCTTTTCCCTTTTAGAGTTCACCTCTTGGCAATAGGCAAGGTAGATGGATTCAATAACAGAGCTGCAGTGATCAAAGGTCTCATGCTCAGCTGCTCTTCCATTCTTTTGCAGAGCAAGGTTGACCCTCAAGCTGCTGCCAGTGGAAAATAGGAAATTATGGGGCTCTCAAGGCTTATGTTTGCCCTCAAGCCTGTTTGCTTTAAGGTAAGAAGCTCTGGCTCTGGGCAGCTGTCTTCACTCCTGTCTTAACCCATTCAACCCTGATTATTTTATTGATATTATCTTAACCCACCCTACCTATTAATCCAACTGGTCCAATTCATTTATCCATCCAAACCAGAAGGTGCTGTGTGTGCAAGACTGGACACTGGGGAAACTGTGGTGTGTGAGAGGATAAGTTTATTGCACATCCTGGCCCATACAGAACCTGTTGTCCCAAGTAGAAGGTTTCATGGCAGATGCTCCCAAATCCCAGCTAAAGGATAGGAAAATCCAAGCTTAAACCTGCTTTCAAATTCAATTTTCCCCACATCCAACCTATTTTCTGCTGGCATCTAGTCCTCTTCCTGAGCTTAGCACCTCCCTACCTGCCCCATGTGCTGAAAGTATAAATCCATTGTTATATATTATTTATTGTTATGGTCAACTAGTTCTCAGCACAGACAGGATCTCTCTGAGCAGATGGGAAGGTCTTTGGAGTGTGAGCTTCAGGATTTGACCTTGACTGCATCAGATCATGAGGGATGCTGAACTAGCTCTAGTGTTAAGAACCTCCCATCATTTTTCTCCAAATGCCAAGAGCCAAGGTTGACACTGATGGAAGAACCCATGCTCTGAGATAACTGTGTTGGAAAGCAAAAGAAAATACCCCAAATTCTGAAGGAAAAATGGAGATTTGCATGAACCAATGAAAACCAGCCTGGTGCTGGAATGAAGAACACTGGCTGGAGAAGAGCTGTCATCTAGAGATGGGTGAATTTCATCCTCTTGTCTTTCTGAGGAAGCTCTGAGATGTGCTAGCAAAGCCCCTGGAAATATTTCCAGTGTCAACCCTCCATGCCAGTGGATAAATAGAGAGGGTTTTAGTCCTCAAGGGCTCTCCATCAGCTTTGGGGCCCTTCCACCAACCCTGTGATTTACTGAAAGATAAAAACCAGTCTGGAAGACAAATGCTCAGACTTTCCATGGAGAACCCCAATCACAATGAAGAAGATTCTGCAGGAGAATCTTCTGTAGAAGATTTCTGTATGAAATACATCCCAGGATGAATTTCATGCTGTGTTTATGCTCATGCTGACTCCGAGAGGGTGGCCTTAGTGGGTATTATGTTGTGCAACAAGAGAAATTCCTTTCTCACAAGAGCTGGGCAGCTGGATCAAGGGCACCAAACCCACTTTTCAGTGATGAAAATCACTTTGCAGGATGAAAGTTTATCGAGGCAGCTGCTGCTTCTGGAAATTCAAACTGGTGCTGGTATGTAGCTGATTTCATTGCATCGTGGTTATTCCCCAGTGTATGGTACCTCTAATAACTTCATGGGATGAACTGTGGGTCATTTGTTATGTCGAACATTAAAGGGACTAGGGTATCATTCGGGACATCTGGATGAGGTTGTTTGCCTTTGAAGATCCTCTTGCATTGCACAGGTCAATGGTAGCACAGCTCAGTTATAAAGGACAGTCACCTTGGTTATGCAGCAGGACTCAGGCTGCTCACCTTGTTATTAGAAAAGAAAGAAAAAAAAAAGAAGTTTAGAAATGAACATGGTATCACCATGTTATTAAGAAAAGGAGGAGGGAAGGAAAGCATTTCAGCAATAAAAATGTCAGTCTCCAGTTTATTTAAAAAATACTAAAACAATGAGCTGAAAATGGGAAATCTAGAAAAGTCCTTTGATAAATGTCAGTACTTTTAAATTAGGACAAAGGAATTAGAAAAATGGAGGCTTATGTTTAATTCACTTGAAAGCAAATTAAAGGGTTCGGCTTATGGATGAAAGAGAAAATTAGGTTATTTTTTTTCCCCTTTTTTTTTTCCCTGAGAGTTACCAAGGCTACTGCAGCCCAGAGAAAGCCACAGTTCAACACAGCTTGGCGAGCTGCTATTGACAGGGCTGTTTGCATATCTTAAGTGGATTTAGGAGAAGTGGCTCCATCTACGGAGTTGGAAGCTGGACCAGACACTGTGTCACATCCTGGTAGGGACAAAACTTGGTTGGGTCTATATAATCCATGGATATTTTATTTTTTTTGTCCCTAAATAGCCCTTTCTCCCCCACACTTTGCAATAGAGGTGGTGATAGGATGAATATGAAGCCCCCAGCAGAAGAGTGTTTGGTTTTTATGATGGTTATGAGCTTGTTAAAGCCACCTTCTGCCCTTGGTGTGGTACCTCAGCATTTTCACCTGGGCTAAATATTGGTTTCAGTCAAGCACCCAGAAATTTTGCCCCTTCTGTGTGTCCATTACCAGTTTATATTGCCATGGCTCAAACTGGGAATGATTTCCAACAGGGAAACAGCTGAACGAGTGCCTGGTTTAAGGAGATCATTGAATCACTAAGGTTGGAAAAGAGCTCTACAGTCACCAAGTTCAACTGTCCAACCAACATTATCATTATCAAACCTTTTCCTTCAGGTTCATGGCTTTCCATTTAGCACCATTTCATCCTGTTTCTGCTCATTCTTGATGTCTCCTCTGTGATACTCAGCTCCTCTGGCATTCCACGGTGGTTTCTCAGCTTTATTCTGTCAACAGACTTCATTAGCACTTCATTTCCACCTTGGGGGCCAAAATGGTTATTGCAAAACCTTAAACAAATCAATTGCAAGACAGACCCGGGAGAAACTCCACGGATCAATGGGCTCCCCAGTGCAGCACTGTTCAATAGTTTTTCCCCCTTAGCCACTGCCTTTATTTTTTACATGGTTCCCTCATCAAACTCCACCTTCTCCCACTGGACTAACAAGGTTATTTCATGGCACTGCATCATTTTTTCATTTAGAATCCAAAGCAAGGTTTTTCACACACTTGGGTTTTCTTTCTACCAAAAGAAAAAAAGTATTTTATCCAAAAAAAAATAATAGCAGGATCCCATGTTACAATTTCTTAACCATTCCTTATGTCTTCAGTGCCTCTTCCCTCCACATTGTTATAAAGCCCAGTGAAGTTTTGAGCAGAGATACTCATCTCTGATGGCTCTTGCATGTTGGTCCTTGGGGTTCTGGTGGAGAGGAGCCAGTTCTTCTGATATAGTGTTTTTTTGGGATAGAGCTTCCCCATGGTTCTTATTTCTCAGAGCATTTATTCCTCAGTGCACTTTGCTTTTGCTCCCCTCTTCAGTGGTTCATCTTAACTGAAAGCAAAGGGGAAATATTTCATCCATCACTGGATGTCTTCAAGACCAGGTTGACTGGGGCTTGGAGCAACCTGCTCTAATGGGAGTTGTCCCTGTCTGTGGCAAGGTGTTTGGAATGTGATGATCTTTAAGGTCCCTTCAACCTAAAACATTCTATGATATTATTATTTTTTTCTGATGGATGTTACCTACATTATGGCAACATAAATAAGAGAATATCAGCCATAATCTCCTCCCTCATTTCACTGCATATTGTTTGTCCATCTTCTATGTTGTTTTGCTTTTTTAATATATCTTCTATGTTTTGTTTTGGTTTTTTTAATATACCCCAAGAATAGATATAAGAAGAGTACAGGTGGACAGAGGGATCATTACATCACTCAGATTCCCTTTTCCCTTTGTTTACCTGCAAACCATGGCAGATTAATCCTGCTGCATCCCACTCAGGGGTTGGCTGCACTCCAGGGAGACCAGGAATGTGTTTTGCTGGGTTTATTGATGGTGGAACTTTGCAAGGTAATGTGGTATCCCAATGGAACCTGTCTGAGAGTTCATGCTTCCCAGGATCTCACAGAAACAGAGTTTGCAAAACTTAACAAGATTTCCCAGAGGTCCCTATATATTTTCCTGGAAAGCCAAACCTGCTTGGCAATGAGTTTCAAAACCCTGCAGGTGCTGAGACACTGTGGAGTCCTTGGAAGAGTGAAAATCTTCCTGGGAAGGTTTGACAGCAGCCACAGTTATTGGGATTTTGGTTTGATTTGGCTTTTATTTGCTCCTAAATAGTAGAAAGTCACTCTCCTGCTGTCCTGACAGCCCCATTTAATAGCTTTATGTGACATTATTCCAGAAGTTCAGCAAGCAGAGAATCCTGTAACACGTCTGCAAACAATCAAGAGGAGGAAAGAAAGAGCAAGGGGAACACTTTCTAAACTTGCAAACCCAGCCAAATTTCCAATTCAGAGCTCTTGTGCTCTCACAAAGAGCTGACAAGACAGAACAAAACCCCTTCTCCTGCCCTCTCCTTCTGAAAACCAGCAGTGACAACACCTGATGAAAGGGGTGATGCAGGTTGGCGCCCAAGCACAGCAGACAGGGATGAACATCACAGCAGCTTTTCCAGATCAGGAGAAGGTTAATTTGTTGCTGACATTGGCCAGTAATGGTTGTCTAAGGAAGAGGATGAGAATGGGGACAGCATGGGGCAAAACCTTCTCGGAGTGTTCCCTTAACCTCCAGCCTTGGAGCTCTGGGGGGTCTCTGTCAATAACTTCACCTTGTTGGGGTGCTCTTCTGGGAAATTACCTAGTTGTTCCAGTCAGGTTTGGATCTGCTTAATTCTCATTTCATTTCCTGGCCCTCACTCTGGGGTGGGATGAGGCAGAAGTCAGGTGGTCTCCATTTGCCTTGCCCAAATAGATCTCAGTCATCTCTGCAGGCACCTGCACCTTCTCCAGGCTGAAGACACAATGCAGTGAGGCTCAAGTCTCTCCATCTGCAGAAGCTGATCCACAATTTGGATCATATGGTAGAGACAACCCAGGCAGTTCTCTTCCCTCATTTCCATGGCTATTTTTGGACTGGGAGATCATCTATTGTCATGGCAGCGTGTGCACAGTGGGGTCCTCCACCACAATCTCGCTCAAGAAAGACACTCCAAAGTTGTGTTGAAGTTCTCAGCATACCCACTTTCACTCTCAAAAGTGTATCCCCTTATCAGCATATTTTGTGTGCCTTCCCTGCCCAGTGATTTCTCCACAGACCTACCCAAACAAATCTTCCTTTCACTGTCTTTGCTAAACCTCTTGTCTGGAGCTCTGGGGAGCAGCTTTTTGGGAAGGGTCTAACACGAGCAACAATGGGTTGGTTTATTTTTACACTTGACTGCTCAATACCCTGCTTCATTTGTAAGGAGAGGTTGCAGGTAATTGCAGGAGGGGAGGGGTGTGTGTGTGCACTTGACTTAACTCCACTCATTTCAACATCCAGCAGCGATAAGGAGGAAGGGCAGATCTGATAAAGAAGGCAGTGAAGGAACAATGAGCCCTCTCTCTTCACAGGATTTGCAGCATGTCTCTTCTGGGGGGGGCTTTTCCCAGTGCATGGGTCAATGAGAGAAAGGGCAGGAAATGCCTCCCCGTTGGGATGAACACAGGGGGTTGTCTATGCCTGGGCTTTCCCTGTCCCCAAAACTTCCTTTTTATTTCTTCAAACTTAGGAAGAAATGTTGCTTTCATAGACTCAGAGAATGGTGGGGGTTGGGAGGGAGGTCTGGAGATCAGAGTCCAACCTCCCTGGCAGAGCAGGGGCACCCAGGGCAGCCCACACAGGAACAGAGCCAGGTGGGGTTGGGATCTCTCCAGAGGAGACTCCACAGCCTCTCTGGGCAGCCTGGGCCAGGCTCTGGCACCCTCACAGGGAAAAAATTATCCTCGTGTTGTTCATAGCAGTGGTTCCTTGACAGCTTCTCCTTGTTTAGAGGGAGAGCTTGTATCCTCTCCTTACCCCAAGAGAGGACAGCAAGGTTGTCTTCATGATGCCTCCTCCACTTCCAGCTCTGCAGATGGAGGAGGTTGATGCAGCTTCATTGATTTGACCAAGACAAAGGTTTTTCCTGCATCTCAGACCTCAACAAGGAGACAAAACCCAGTGCCATGGAGAGCAAGTCCCCAAGGCACCACTTGTCCCACCCTTATGTGAGGTGGGACACTGAGCCAAACCCATCTCTTCCTTAACTCATGGCATGAGTGAGCTCAGGTCAGCTCTTTGGGTCCAAGAACATCAGAATATCTCATTCCCAAGCACAGAGCAGACGTTTTCTAAGGAAAATATTTCTTTTTTTTTTAATTTGTTAAAAAAACCCCTACAGAACTTCACATATGTTCCAGTGATATTATTTTTCCTGGGCAAATAGCTGCTTCAAAAATAGAACACTAAAAAGGAATCTGCAAAATAATTAAAAATAATAATAAGCAGAAAAATCCAATCATTTCCCCACATTCCCAACTAGATGTTTCAATTGCATCTCGTTGCAATTTCATTTTGAAATTTGCTTAAGCATAATCATACTCTTCTTTACAAAGTCAAAAAAAACCCCAACCCAGCTCAAGTGTAATGCTTTTTTATTCTGAATGAGGTTTTATTAACACATTCCTTTTTTTTTTTTTTTTTTCCCCACTGAGTAGCTCAGGAGATGCTCATTTTGGATGTGAAATACAATTATTGAAGACATTCATTTATTTACAACTTTTTGTTTCCAACAGAGGACTAGAAAACTTGCCAAACCAACAGCTGCAGAGTGGAACATGGTGGAAACTTTCAAAAGGAAAGGAAGGTCAAGGATCACACTTTCCTCTTGATTTGCCAAGAAGAGGGGAAAAAAGTAAAAAGGAAAAGGAAAAAAATTATTTCCTTGACTACTTTATGCTTTATACACAACACCTACGAACTGTATGAATTATTCCCCTTCTCTGTTTTGTTCTGAGGAAAAAAATGTGCAATTCCTCTGTTTTTCTAGGAGAACTTGACGGAGGATTAATGAGGTGATGCCACGAGGAAATGCAAGTTAAGAACCCTGAACAGCTCCAGAGGAAAAAACCTCCTCAGAGCGTTTAAATACCTGCTTAGCTAAAATACCCGACCTGCCAGCTCAGAAAATCCTGCTGCAAATGTTTGTAAGCAATGCTTGGGCTTTTGGTGTGGAAAAAGTGCCCTGGTGCTTCTTGTGTTGACAAGAGAGAGGGAAGGAAAGGAAGGAAGGAAGGAAGGAAGGAAGGAAGGAAGGAAGGAAGGAAGGAAGGAAGGAAGGAAGGAAGGAAGGAAGAAAAAAGAAAAGGAGATAAAAGGAGAGAGAAGAAAAGGGAGAGAAGAGGAGAGAAGAGAAAATAGGAAAAGAAACCTTTGAAAGGGCAAACCTGCATTAGGAGGAGGAACAGAGGTGTCTGTGTTTACAGGGTGCTGACTTGGAAATAAGGCTCCTTACTCTGTTGGTCAGTTAATTACTGAGTGAACCTGAAGACATCACTTCAAATTTTGTGTCTCAGCTACTCCATGCATGAAATGGAGGTTGTGGGAAATGATGCTCACTCATCACCATAAAGATTAAGAGGTGGCTTTAGGAGCCAAGTTCTGCTGCTTGGATTCCTGAAGGGGGGTCACCCACTGGGAGATGGGGATTAAAGATGAGGGAGGGTGGGAGAAGCAGCAGGGAATGGTGGTAAAGGGGCTGGATGGGGAAGGAGGTGTGGGGAGCTGAATGGAGGGCTATGGAAGCACAGAACCAAAATTTACAGAGGAGGGGATCCAGAAGGTGATTGATGGTGTTGCAGGTGTAAATGGAAGGCATCAGGACTGGGAAGGGTGAGAGGATGTGGCCCAAGACTCCAGGGCTGTGTCTCCAGCAAACAGTCAGGACCAGTCCATAGGTCCCAAGGGGTCGCTCATCCTGAGGGCCACTCTGTCCGAGGATGCAAAGACATGAAGGTCTGGGTGTCTGGGGTTTGCCAAGACCCTCCAGGAGGGCAGCGGGGGAGAAAAACATCCTGGGCTTGGAAGGGGTGAAAAGCACCACGTCCCGGCGGTGCTTGAGGTTCACCCAAGACACAGCTCCACAAACTGCTCCGGGTTGGGAGGGGGAAGAACAGCAGGGATGCGGGGCCGGAGATGCGGGGG
>JANHGL010005823.1:0-18105 GCA_024611195.1 Ceyx melanurus | reverse complement strand
TGTTGGGTTGGTTTGTTTGCTTTTTTTATTGCTTTCTTTTCTTTTTAAGGATTTCTGGAGTGTCTACAACAACATTCCTCCTGTCACAAATTTGCCTCTGAGATGTAGTTACCATTTAATGCGGGGAGAAAGACGGCCCCTTTGGTACGTGTGTTATCATTAGACATTTCTGGGAATGGGCAGTGAAAAAAAAACATGAAGTGTTGAAAGGAGATGGGTGTGGGATGGGAACATCTTGTTTCTGTTGCCTTCAAATGCCTGAACTCAAGAGACCTACACAAGAAGTATCCTAAGGATCTTACTAAGCTTAGGCGTGACTTCTGTTTTAAGATCTTTCTTAAAACACAAACTGTAATTTAGTTGTCCACCTCTGAATGTAAATATAAGAAAGTAATTAAATTGTGAAATAGAAGTTAAGAAACGATGTCTCTGAATTTCAGTTCAAGAATACACAGAATATGTTACTTCTATTTGAATTATTTTTAACTTGCAAAGTTTTTCTTTCCACTGAAACTAGTGTAATAATGCTGCAAAGGACTGATGGTCCTTAACTGTTCTTTACCTGTGCAAAAGTGTGCTTCATCTGCATATAAATGCACATATACCTTGGATTAAAACTAATTTAAGGCATTAAGTGATTTATTGCAGCAAATTCCTACTTGACTGTAGGACAGTAATGGAATAAGTACAAATCATTGAGGTTTTCCTTTGAGAAACTGAGTTTTACATTTCTTCTTGGTGCAGTTCTGTCACAGCTCAGTTGGAAAGCCTAAGCACTTTCTGAATTATTTTCCAGTAATTAATGGCAAGAAGCTTTTTTTAGATTCCAGTTACTAGCTAATTGCAGCATTGTTTTTTAGGAAGAAAAATAATTTCTGAATTGAGGACTGCAGGTTTTTGAAGATGTTCATTCAAAACTTTCCTCCTCCTTCCCCCAGTTTTTGTCTGTGTTGGTGGGAAACTGTTGAACCTGGGGAAACTCTGTGGATCTCATACGGGGTTAAAATATTCCAAAGATCATTTTAGGTTATTCCTTAAACTTTGCTATGACAGAGTTTTAACAGGAAACTAGAACCCTAATTTAAAATCTTAAAGAAAAAGAATGATGTCAGAATCAAGTTGAATCTCACAGGTTTGTGGGTTGTTGTGCCTTTGTCATTATGAGGCAGTTTAATGGTCTTGTCTGCCCTGACCCTGGGCAGCTTCAGCCTTTCTTTTAGTAAAAACAATTAATTTCTAGCTGTCACAAAACTGAAACAAAGTGTTCTCATTCTTTTGTTAAACTGGATAAACTTGAGAGCAATAAGCTGCTTCTATGAAAATATGCCAGAATTTTTCCAAAATAAAAGGTTACCATAGTAAAACTAAAAATTGCTTTGTGGCCTGTTCCCATACAGTGTGCAGCCACTTCAAAGATGCTCTGTAGTCAGGGAAAATACAAGTATTTTCCAACACACACAACTTAGGAAAGGGATTAGGTGTTGAGAGATACGCCTCATACGAACAATGAAAGAATTATCTCTGATGTCAGAAGCTGTAGCTTGAGTCACGCTACCTGGAGTTAGTAATTTCATTTCAAATGGGAATTTTTTCTGGGAATATGAAACCCCAAACATAAGTTTATCTTGATGTGGATATGAATGTTTATTTTACTGATCTATTTTCCATAACCAGGGAAGAGGAAAGCAATGCCAAAGGAGGTATATGGAAAATGAAAGTCCCTAAAGAAAGTACGGTATGTAATATTGACTTTTACTTACACTTTGTTTAGTAAGTGGCTTTCTTTAAGCTCCACCTGATAAAGCTATTGTAAAGGTTTTTAGCTCTGACATCACACAACAACCAAATGCTATTTTAACATCCAAGTTTTTATTTTAAGACCATGAGCAGAAGTTTCTTTTTGGGTAATTCCATATCTTGCGTTTGATAACACTTGTCAATGTGTTATCAAGCAAATGAAAGCTGCAGTGTTATAGTCCATTTCCACTGGGAAACATGGCATTCTGTAATCACCTCTGTTCTCAAGACTGTTTGCTTACAGGCATGCAAAGAAAAATGGAAAAGTCTTTTCCTGACAACATTATATGCTAAATTACAGCTGGAACGTCAGTAACACTCTTCAAAAGTCCACTCATGAAGTCCAGCACAACTTTCAGAGTTTGACTGAAATGCTTCTAAACTCTCTGTCAATCTCAGCAGGACTATTTCTGCTTGGCACTGCTTTTTTTGTGACTCTCTGTAGCCAAATGTGAACCAAGGTGTTGTTTCCACCCACAGCCAATCCTATCCCATGTCTTGCTTCCACTGGAAGGGGGAAGACCTTTCTCATTCTCTCCCAACACCTCTTGCACTGACTCTGGTGCTCACTGGACTGTTTTGTGAGCCAGCTCAATGCATTCTGATGTCAAAAAAAGTCTCCTGTTTATTTGATTTTTAACTTAATTTTATGGCCAGGACAGAGAAGACTGAGAGGGGACCTTATTAATATCTATAAATATCTGAAGGGTGAGTGCCAAATAGAAGAAGCCACTTTTTTTTTTCCTATAAATGCCCAGCAATAGGACAAGGAACAATGGGGATAAACTGGAGCAGAGAAGGTTCCACCTCAACTTGAGGAGAAACTTCTTTCCTGTGAGGGTGGTGGACCCTGGAACAGGCTGCCCAGAGAGGTTGTGGAGTCTCCTCCTCTAGAAACTTTCAAAACCCACCTGGATCTGTTCCTGAGCAACATGGCCTGGGAGATCCTGCTTTAGCAGGGGGGTTGCACTTGATCTCTAGAGGTCCCTTCCAACCCCTAGCATTCTATGAATCTGTGATTTATTTTTTATGGTTACAGTGGGGAAAAGAAGAAGAGTGGGGTCATCCCCTTTGGCAACAGTGAGTTGTCAGATCACCTTGTGGAACTGTAGTGCTGAGGGTTTTTTTTTTCCTCTTTTAAAATATTAAAGATCAGTTCAGGTACATTGTTCTAACCCTGCTGAAACAAATGGGTTTGTCTTTGCAACCCTAATCAAATGCATGTGAGTAACTTAACTGTCATGGTGAGGAGATTTGACCTTCTCACATGTGGTGTTTATATGTGTAAGTGTGTGCTGGGTCAGGCCTCAAAACTTGAAAAGTGAAGTGTCAGAAAAATGTGACAGCCTTGCAGAAGGCATTAAATGCTGAAAGATAGTACTTGAAATTTCCAGCCAAAAGTTAATTGATTTCTGCCTGGGGGCTTTTTCCCTGTATATGAGTTGCAGCTTTCCTCCCTTGTGGTTCCAAGGAATCACAAAAGACTGAAATGTACTTTTTTCTTATAACCCAAGGTGTGAAGATTGTGAGAAGTGACAAGTGGTTTGGGGAGCCTGCATTAGTGGGTGGTGAGTTCAGGGGCTTCAGAGGTCTTGTTTTTCAAAGGCTCAATGATAGCCCCTTTTGGGAACAAAATTTGATCTCTCAGACTATACACTGTGTGTCCCAGGCAACTTCTGAAAGGTGTAATTGAAGGTGAACTCTAGTCAGCTCTTAGTGCTTCTGAAAATAGCATAAATAATACCTTTGAGCTTCTCATTTTTTTGGCTTTATTCTCCATCACGTGCACACAGCATCTTATTGGCTAAGATGAACCATCTTGCTCAGACCTAACTCAAAAAGCCAACATGCTATAGCAGCTCTTTGTGAGGGTAAGCTTTTCTGAAGATATCAGTCTTTCCAGTGGCATGAAAATCTGACTGACAAAATGCCCACACTTAAAATGTTGTGTGTGTGTCATCTTCAGGGCTGCTTGCTTTTTGTTTTAACCTAGTGCATTTGGGTTTTTCAATAGTGCTAAAACTCAAGCTAACTTCATATTGCAGAAAAGACATTCCTTATAGTATAGAATGACCAATCAAGGTCATCAAGTACTTTTCTTAAAGTAGTTAGTAATTCTTCTCTGTAGAAACAAATGATCACAAATGACCTTGTGGACTCTTATCATGGGAAATTCTTGGGAGAAATTTCCTTTCAGGCTTTACATTAACAGCTGTATTCAGGATGAGTTGTGAACACAGACAACCTCAAAGAGAATTCACTCAAAAATGAGCTAGCAAACCTAACTTTTACATAAATAATGCAAATTATTTTTTTTCTCTCCCCCCTCACCCTGTTTTCTCCTCTTGTTTCCCTCCATTCCTTAGGCTGCAGTTTGGAAGGAGCTCCTGTTAGCAACCATTGGAGAGCAGTTTACAGACTGTTGTGCAGCAGGTAACTTAAAAAAGGTTGAGACTGGTATGATAAATGGAGTTTGAATGCAGAACATGGAAACACTGTTAAAAATGTGGTACAGGGCTGGAACTCCTATTCACACCTGTTGTCATTGAGAATAGGACAGGGTATGCTGACTGCATGCACAAGACTCAAGCTCAACAGCTTCCATCCCTGGGAAGCCAGCAGTTTTTCTACTTATTAGATATCTTTCTAGTAGCCAGTATTTAAATGATTCATTCTACAGTGCTAGGACTCTGGAACCCCAAATATCACTTCCATACTAGATTGTTTGTACTATCACTGTTGGAAGCAACTAAATTAGATAGATGGTCCTATTAGCCCTCATGGTCCCTTCTGGTTCTCCAGGCTGGGCTAGGAGTTTTCAGGGAAGCACTAGTGCAGACCTGAAGCCACATGTTTTGCCTGTGGTGACATTAAAAACCCATAGCAGGGCCATAACCCAAACCTGGCTCTCCTGAATCCCAGGTTAGCACACTACCTAGAGGCAATATTTTCATTATCACTTAAGAGTACTGCTTAGGTCAAAGTGATTTTTAGTGTAATTGAATTTACATAAATATTCTTTAAATGCCTTGCTGGTTTACTGGAAAACAGGCATTAATCATCTAGAAGCTCACATGAGATTTTGGTCAGAGGTAATAATTTAACAAAGTTGCTTTCAGAATAAATATCTTCTCTAGGTTTGCAAGGTTGCAGATTTCATTTGGAAATGGGCTGTAGGAAAGGACTGTGAACACTGCTGGCTCCAGATAGATCATCAAAAGCTACTTTTTTTTTTTTTCCCTCCTCCTTTTTTCCCCTTTTCCCCCTTCTTTTTGTTTTGTTTTCCTGTTGCTGCCTTGACAAATTGTAAAGGCAAAAGAGTGAAGTGTGGTGTCTGATCTTTCCCAGGTTTTAGCTCTTGGGGTTTTAGTTGTTTCACCCTCGCCCTCCCATTTTTACTTATAGATGTTACTGTAGGTTATTTATGTCTAATACTTTATGTTGCTAACCTTACTGAAGGGAGTCTCGTGATTCCCTTTTAATCAAGGATAAGAGTGCTAATGGCACAGATGAATAATCTTATGGCACTTCATTAAAACCACTATGAGGTAATATTTCCAAGGGTTTCTATAAATACAGTGTTTGTTTCTTTCTGGTAACTATTTTGTCTGGTTTGAACGTTGATATTCTCCTCATTGGAGATTACTCTTTTTTTTTTTTCTTTTTCTTTTTCATTTCTTTTTGCTTTTGGGCACTGTTTCATAATACATAAGTATCAAATTAGACATGTCTCACTTAGAAAGTATTCCTTAATGATGCTTCCTTTTCTGTGCAGATGATGAAGTAATAGGGGTTAGCGTCAGCGTCCGTGACCGTGAAGATGTTGTGCAAGTCTGGAACGTGAATGCCTCTTCAGCAAGTGAAGCTAAGGTGTTAGAAAAGATACATAAACTTCTGCCACATACCTCTTTTAAAGTGGTGTTTTATAAATGTAAGTGGGTTTTTTGTTGATTCTGTTGAATTCCACCTTCCTTAGAGAAACAAGATGCTGGTTGGGTATTGCCATGGGAATAACCTGCCCGATTCATCCTTAGCCATTTGGAAATGTAGCAGCTCTCATTGCATTAAAGTTATGGTCCTTCCATGTAAAAATTAGCTACCA
Source organism: Ceyx melanurus (assembly GCA_024611195.1). Lineage (NCBI taxonomy): Eukaryota > Metazoa > Chordata > Aves > Coraciiformes > Alcedinidae > Ceyx > Ceyx melanurus. The sequence goes on along the minus strand of JANHGL010005823.1, from coordinate 12,206 downwards.
TTCAAGATAGAAGGTATTTTTAATTTAATTGTAGAATGTATTTGGTTTCATATTTAATATACCTGATTTGTAAAATGAGTGAGACTGATCTCTTGGTAACTCTCAAGGCTACCTGCTCCTATTGCAGTGTTCACTTAAACAATTTACAATCAGGATTTTAAGGGATAACTGATTTAAGCTCTTTATAAATGTATTATCAGAATAGTGTATTCCCAAAGATCACTCATTGTCATGTTGTGTCTTCCTTGGCTGCTTTATACATTGTCTTCTCTTGTGTAATCTTTTCAACACCTTCAAAGTTCACATGTTCTTTTTGTTCTTTTTTTTCCCTTCTTTCTTCCTTAGCACACAGAGAGCATCATGCTTTTGAAGGCCGACAGGGAAAACATTAAGAGCAGCCTCTGCTAAGCTCATTCATTGTTGGTGTTTTGAGGTGGTCTGGACAAAGAGAAGGATGGTTGGAAGCCCTGCCAGAAGCACTATATGCAATGGCCCTTTTGACTTTTTAACATTTCAAACTAGGAAAATGGGGGGGGGAAGCAGTTGTCTTGACTACTAAATGTGCAATACATTACTTCTGGCTTTAAAAAGATATTTGTGCCTTTTTTTCTTTCTTTTTTTTTTTTTCATTGAGATTCTATCTGTTCGTATTTCATTAAGGCAACAGGCTTTCATTTTTTCCATCCTGCACTTAAAACACAAACATGCTCACAGATGCTTTGCTGCTTTTCTGAGATGTGCTCTATGTAGAGGAATCCTGGCTCAGTGAAATGTGTTTTCAGTTTTCATTTTAAAACATTCCTGTCATGTTAAGATTTGCTCATTGGTGGTGTCCCAAGAAAGACAGACATCACACTGCATTTATGCTAATATTCAATGTAATCTGGTCTTGCACTGACAATGGCACACATACTGTAAAAGTAAATAGTAAATAGCTCTCTAAACGAGCCACTGGAGAGAACACATTTCTACCAGGACTAACCCTCTGTGGGATGATGTTAATGAGTGTTTTAATTGCAGTAATTTCAAAAGAGCCCTTGTTCAGACTGGGCTGAGACCTCTTTCAGTAGGAAAACCTGCCAACTCCACACCTCTCATTTAAAGAGGGGATGTTTGGTTTTGTGTTGGCTTTTTTTTTTTTTTTCAGAAATGTTTTTATTTTGTATGCTTTCTTAGGATATTTTTCTGTACGTGCATCAAAAAGTGTCATGGATCATTTCTAATGCAGTGGACTAACTGGATCCATCCTTCCCACTTGGGTGAGTACTTTAGGCTCGTGGCTGCACCCCCAAAGGTCAGTATCAGAGTTGCTGTTGACCAGTGCAAAAGAATAGATCCCCTTGTATAGTTTCAAGCATCATGGCTTCCTAAGTGACCTTGTTTTTTTATAAATCAAGCAAAAAAAAAAGATATTTTTGTGTTGCAGCATGACTATGAACACATGAATATAAACAGTGTTACTCTTGAATTATTTTCTGTATTAATTTTTTGAGGTGTTGGTTGTTTTTCTTTAATATACTACCAAAGTTCTGGTTCCTTTTACAAGAAGAAGCTGCAAGGTAGAGCTGAACCTACACTCCACTGAGCATTACATCATTGATAAGAGGTTTTTCATTTGGCAGCTGTTCAAGTTGCACTGATTTCCACATATTTAGTATATTAAGATGCAGCCATTAAAAAAAAAAAATAATCACACCTTTGAGATCTGATTTTTACTTTACCTGTATTTATGATTTAAAACTGTGTAGTTAATGTGTAATTAAAGATTTTTTTAAAAATCAAAATGTCTTGTTTCTGTAATTGTTTTCTGAGAAAAAAAAACAGTCCTGCTTTTTTAAACCTCTGTGTTTTTCAGTAAAACTTATGCTCTTAAAGCTGCATAGTTTGTTCATAGAAAAAAATCTGTTAAAAATATTTTCAGTTATTAAATCAGAAAGGAGGCCTGAAGGTTAATAGTAGTATTTCTTCTATGTACTCAGTTAATATTTGAGGCACTTTTAAGTTGCAGTTAGATGGAGGCCTCAAAATAATTGAATTGCTAATTGTCTCTATGCTTTATGTTGTTTATATATAAAGATATTATGTACACAGTATAGTAACAGTATACAAACACCTCAGCTAGCCTTGCTTGGAATAATTTTTACTGCTGACTTCCCAAGATATGCCTAATACTGCAAGGATTTATTTTTTTTTTAATAATATTACTCCCTTTGGATTACCTTTAAATTGTCTTCAGACCTGGGTTGGGGGAAAAAAAATAAAAAGGAAATAATTCTATATTTAACTCCAAACAGGTTTGAATCTGGGTGTAGTTTCTCTTGTAGGAACCTTGTCGCTCATCAACTCCTCTGCAGAGGCACCCAACCTCCTTGAGAAACAAGGGAATGTGGGAAGGTGCTTTCCCTGAAAGGTGGAATGACCTTGTTGCTGTGTGATCGAGTCAAAAAGTGACTTTGGAAAAGTGAGAGGTAGAAAACTTTGAGAAAAATGTTATCAACAGCTTGATGAGCAAGATTTCTCACTTGAAATACTTTCCTGTCTTCAGAGGAAATGTGAGCGGAATAATAATGGGGAATTAATCACATACCTCACCCTCCGCTTACTTTTACTTTTGGAAGCAAGCCAGAGCCTCTTACCTCTCCTCCAGGTTTGTTTTGGGCACAGACATTTACTTCAGGAGAGTTGGATCTGCTGTCAGAAGTGGCCAGTCTGGTGATGTCACTGCAGCTTGCTAATTTAAGGTATTTTATTCCTCCTATTGCAGAAAACTGTTGATATGTAGTTGTCTTGTATGACACTTAAATATTAAAGACCTCTGCTTGAGCACTGGATAGAGGTTTAGAGAGACTTTATCCTGGCCATAGGACAGGGGAGCCACATACTGACCACCAGAACCCACATTATGAACAGTTAACAGTTTTTCATTGTTCTAAATCCCCAGTCTATAAAATAAGAGATTTTTTTTTTTTTCTGTTTAGCTTAATTCTTAGTATAATTGTTATTTATTATGTAGAATTTGGGTTGGGTATCTACTGACTACAATTCAGCATATTGAATCAAAATAGGTAATGCAAGTTTACAGGAATATGACAAATTGCATATTGGAATTTTGCAACTATTAATTTAAAGACTTTGTAGGATTTTTGAACTGTCCTTTCATCCCTACTGATCTCCACAGCACAGATTATTTATACCAAATGATGTTGAACAGTTAATTTTTTTTTTAGTCTTATAAATATTTACTATTTTCACCTGGAGATCTGCTTTATTGAACTAGACTAAATGAACCTCCCCACCACTTCAACATCATCTAAATTGTTTAAATGGATATCCAAGGAGAGTCTACAACTGCCTAACAAAATAAATTTCTGCTGGCATTTCAACATAAAATGAAAACATTTAACTTCCACGGGGACCAACAGCAAAGAAACTCCCTTTGCTGCACTAGCTGAGTTTAGGAAACCTGGTTCTCCTTTTGGGGTGGTAATGAGCTCTGGCTGATACCTGCCCACACTGGGACCATGCCCTTGGAGCTCCTCTGGTGTATGCTGGCATGGCAGGTCACACTGAAGCTTTTCATGTAGCTGGAGAACTTGTCTCCTTCACTATTTCCATGATTTTTGTAGGAACTTGTATCCTTGGTTCAGCCAGGTCTGCTGGGTGCAGAGTTACTGTTGAGTGGGGAGTGTCCTCTGTCCTGAGAAGCCAGGTGAGATGAAAGGCAGGGGGAGAGCTCTGGCTGGCTTTAGAGATGTTTGCAGCACCTCGTAAAAGGTGCTCCCAGCATCTTCCTGGAGAGCACTTTGATAGTCCGTGGTGGTAAGTGGAGGATGGTGGTGAGCTGGCTGAAGGAGAACTGCTGGCTTCTTGCATAGCTACTGGTGTGGGTGGTGCAGAGGGAAGGAAGCACATGGGAATGCAGCAGGATCACCAGTGCCAGGAGAAGAGGTGGTGCTACCCAGTCTGTGGCTGAAGCTGCTGGGACAAATGGAGCCAGAAAGGACAGCTGAGAAATGGTAAGTGGAATGAACATTTGAGAATTACACTTCTTGTGCTGGTTTGCACCTTCCCAGGGCTGTTGAAGGTGGCAACAGGTGGGTGTTGAGCTCTGATCATTCCCTGGACTTCAGGGTATCTCTGGTAGCTCTCTGTGGCTTCCCAGGCTGCACCACAACAGCTGCTGGAGGGATTAATTGGGAATTTCACTTAACAGGGATGAAGGGCTGTCTTCTGGGGCTGGCTAATTAACAGGATTCTACTCTGGTAATTAAATAGCAGTTTGTTGAACACAATTTATTTGATGAAATCTTTGGAAAACATCACAATTAGCAGGCAAGGAATGGCAGCTTTGCTCAAAAGCCTGTCCCCAACCAATTGCTGGTATGGTTTTAACCATTCATTCTCCAGAAAAGATCATCTTGACTCTTAACTTACTTGTGTTTGCTGCTGTTACTGGACAGCTTGTTCTCCCTTTTCTGTGGGAGTAGCTGGTTCTTCTAGGACTTTATCTCAGATGCAACTTCACTTGCTGCTTTTTCAGAAGGCTTTCTTGTGCTGCCAACTTAAAATGCAGTGCTGGAGGATGGGGTGTTTGCTGTGCAGAGAATAAATCCATTCCCCTCCTGTGGCACCAAAGGTGTCTGGGTTGCCAGCTCAGGCATGTGTGCCTTTGCACAACCCAGTTATGCCTCCTCTGTGGGGAGGAGGATTTCCACAACAGGTACTTCAGACACAGCAGGGTCTCTCTCCTCTTTGAGATACACATGTTGAAGATCACAAAAAGCCTGGGGGGTTTCCTCACCAGGCACCTGCATCATTCACATGCACTGAAATGAGCTGTGGCTGCACATTAAGACTTTTTGGTGCTAGGCTCTGCTTCTTTGTGCTGTTTTAAGTTGGGGTTTTTTGGTTTGTGGTTTTGTTTTGTCTTGTTTTTAACTGCCTTTGCAAAGTGGCCCTGGAAATGAGACATGAAAATGAATTATTTTGGTCTGTGGCTTATTTTTACTGTAGAGGTGCTTGCAGAGTTTTGTTTTGGAGAGTAGCATTTAAAAAGAGGATGGGGGGGAGCAGGAGCAAGTAGAAGAGATGGTGCTTTTACATCATGCCATGTGCCTTAGCAATGCTGCTTGGCTGCCACAAGCAAGAGCATCAAAGCATCTGCCATTTAAAGCCATTTCAAGCTAAGGGCTTTGCTTGGCCTTCTGTGTGCTTTTCTTTTAGTGTGGCAGGTTCAGGACAGGTTGGAGCTCTCTCCTCAGTCATAATTAACTAACAATACTTCTGAGTGAGGAACACAAAAGCTCCGCGGGTCAGAAGGGGCTCAGTCAATGCTCTGCCTTTGCCAGTAGATGGGAGTACAAAAGAAATCACTTTATATTCTTTCTATGGCAGGATTGACCAGAGGGGATGAAGCTTAAGAGTTGTCTTAAAACACAAAGGTGACAGAGGAAAATTACTGATCCCCAGCTGCTTATAGAAACCCTCTCATCCACACCTGCACGTGGAAGGGAGATGCTTTCACCTGGAAACTGTTCAAGGCTGCATCTCTCTACCTCTCCCTCCCTTGTAATGATTTTCTTAGGACAGTGATGATGAGGAAATTAGATTAGACAAACAGTGGGAGATCCTACAGCTTGCTGCAAAAGCCACCTCCAATCTTCACCACACTTTGACAGCTCTCAATTTCCTAATTTGACAAGTTAATGAAGACTGGATTATTTCCAAAGCTTTATGTGCTGCTGGGGAAAGTGGTGGGGGGGTGCTGTGCTCTGCACTGGGTCTTTCCACACCAGCACTTTTCTCCCACCTGGGCTGCCAAATCCTCACCCCGGGAGAAAGACAGCATGTGCTGGAGGCCAGGGGCCAGCATTGATGGCTGTGGTGTTAGTGCAGAGCTCTGCAAGATGCTCCTCTGCCAGGAGACAAGTGGACTTGGCTTGAGTGTGTGTGTCCTCTCTGAGAAGCCATCCTGCAGCATTTGACCTCCTAGGGTTTGGCTTGGCTGGTGGGTAGGTTGCTTCCTACCACTCTTCCTGAGGCTGTGTGCAAGAGGTGGAATGGGCTGAATAAAGCAGGTGTCCTGATTGCACCTTCTCGGGCACAATGTCCCTGGAGTGGGTGAGTGAGCATCCATGCACCTGTGTGGCCCTGCCTCCAGCCTGCTGCTCTGCTCCGAGGGAGTGGGAGAAAGGGCTTTAAATGTAGTAGAGAAGCTACCAACTGTTGGGAAGAGTGTCTGTGGCAAGTGCAGGAGCTCTGGAGTAGTCCCAGAGTGTTTTTGCATGACAACGAGGCCAAGAGCAGAGGTTAAGGGCTTGCTGCTCCCCCTGCAAACTGCCTGTTGAAAACCCAGTGCCCATGATGTGCTCTGTCTCAGGAAGAAACTGGCAGAGAAGGGTTTTTTCATCAGTGCACTGAGGCTCCATAAATAAGCAAATCAGAGCAAGTTGGAAGGGAAGAGCAAAGTAGGTATCATTCATCATGCAAGAGGGCCTGGAGTATGTTCCAGCTCGTAATGCATAAGGGAAAGCAATGTTATGAATAATCATGGGATGTATCCCTTTCTTTTTGGATCATGATTCTGTGTAATAAACATGCAAGACAATTTGTATAAAACAGTGAGGATTCTTTCCTAGAGAAGTCATTTAAAGCTATATTTGCACATCAGGGAACAGATCGGAGGAACGTTTTGTAGTTACATTTCCATACAAGTGTGCAAAGAGAAAACAACACCAGTCAGCAAGTGATAAATAAACCTGTGCAGTGCTCTGCTCTCCCTGGGCTGATCACTCTGTTGCACAGCTCTGCATCATACTGGGGAAGCACCCAGCCTAGCACCTTCTATCCCTGCCTCCCCTCATTGCAGCCATCAGAGGTGTGGGGTGGATCATAAACACAGTCTAAGGCAGAAGGGATTTTTTTTTTTATTTGTTGGGTTTATATTTTTTTTTTTCCCGAGTGTCTTTTGGTGACAAAAAAACCAGTGTTTTCTGAGTAGGAAAATTCTGACCCAAATGCATTAGCACTGCTGGCTTTTAGCAACCTTAAAAAATAATATTTATCTGTAAAAAGAGTGACCCGCCAGGTAAAATGAGAAATGTTCCCATACTGTGCAGCACAGGCACAGTCTGCAAAGAGTTTGTTGGCTTTTTGTTGTTGGATTTTGCTTTTTTTTTTCTTTGGGATAATTTTTTGGGGATGTTTTGTTTTGCTTTCAGTGTTTCCCAACTAGCTTGTTAGTCACACTCCACACCCTGCAGAAGCAGCTGCGCCGCACTTCTGGCATCGTGTCTCGGATCCCCCACCCTCTCCCCATGGCTGTGGGGCAAGGGCTTACTGGGTGCATCTCCCAGAGCTTCTCCCTGTGGGACACCTGACTGGAGGACACCTGACTGGAGGACAGACTCCTCTCTGGGTTTGGAGGCAATCGGGGTGATGTTTCTGCCCCTGGAGCCAAGCCAATGATGAAAGCTGATGTGAGCATCCTCATCGCCCTCTCCATCCTTCTTGCTGCTTTTTCCCTGGTTCTAGCAGCTCACAGCCTTCATCACCCTGAGCACCCTTTTCTCCCTCCTTTGTGCACAGAGTCATAGAATGGCTAGGGCTGGAAGGGAACTCTGAAGGTAATCTAGTCCAGCCACCCTGCAGGGTTATCCTCAGCAAGACCAGGCTGCTCAGAGCCTTGTCCAACCTCGCCTTGAGTATCTCCAGGGATGGGGCCTCAAACACCTCCCTGGGGAGCCTGTTCCACTGATCCACAACCCTCAAGGGTAATAACTTCTTCCTGATAGCCAGTCTAAATCTACTGTCAACCATGGTCTGGGGGTAGCACAGCCACTGCTCTTCCCCTGCCTCGTGCAGCATCATCTTCAGATAGAAGGGAGCAACAACCCTCTGTTGATGACTGTGCCACCCCAACGTGCTGCCAGGAAAGCTTATCAACTTTTTTTCTCAGATCCTTCTCCTGCCAGACCTGGTCTTGAGATGTTAAAACCCAAACCAGAAGGATGAACGTGACCCTGAGGGCTGAGCCCTTTCTCTGCAGTGTGGAGAATACCTAGCTGGGACCCATGAGGGCAGGATAAGGTGCTGCACTGCTGCACCTCTTCCTCTATGGTTATTTTTCCTGTTTGGTTTTGTTTTGCTTTTCCAGATGTAGATCCTGGGGTTTTCCCAGGAGGGACCTGTTGATCTGGCTCTGGCATGGAGGGCAGCAGACCTTCTGAGGCACTGCCAGACCATCTCCCACCCTGGCACTGACCTTTGCAGACAGGGTCCAGAGCTGGTCGGAAACAACATCTAATTTTCTCGTGTTTTGCCTGCTAAAGCAGAATCCCCTCCAAGCTGTTGATGTGTGTGCTGCTGCTCCAAGGAGCAGAAAACTTTCCTCCACTGCTTGCATCAAGACCTTAATCTTTGGGATTAGTCCTCCTTCTGATCCTCCTCTGAGCACAGAATGAACTGAAGCCTTGAAGAACAGGTCTTGTGAAAGCATGGCTTTCCCAGCACACCACAAGCCAGGGAGCAGCATCTAATTTGTCATAGGGAATACACATGTTTATAGTGTTGCCATTTCTACAGGAGCAGTCTGGACTGGAAAGCTGATCATCTTCTAAGAAAATTCAATTATCTCGACTGTTTGTGCTCCATCCTGGAGCTTCCTTTGAAGGCTCTTATGTTTTGGACATAGAGCTTTTTGGCAATTAAAAACTTGCTTAGTTTTTGGCTTTAGGGTGCGATTTATACATCTAAAAACGTAAAGAGCTCAACAACACCTGCAAAGAGTTTGTAAAAGGGGTCTCTTGTAGAAGGCTGGCCCTAGAGCTGCCATAAGATGGCACTGCAACATAAAGCATGGAGCCAGCCCGGGCTGAGCTGCTCCCAGCCTGCCGTGCTGTGCAGGGATGAACCCTTCCCGGTGGGGAGAAAAAAATGCCGAGGAAGAGCAAGGACTTATGTAAGGATAATTCTGCTATTAGTCAGGGGGAGCTGTCATGGAGCTGTGTCTGGACTGGACTTTTCCTCCTTACACAAAGAGCATAATGCTGTAGGAATTCATGTATAAACAGTGCAAATAAGAGGAGGGAGGCTGTCTAAATTATAAACAGCAGTAAGGAAATGGATTTTCTTTAGCTGTTGCTGGATAATTCAAAAACACTTTAAACACTTCGAAGGGGGGGGGGATGCTCTGAGCATAACTGCATGTTAAAAATAGTCGTGGTATACATTTCTACTAGACTTCTGTATTCCTCCCTTTCCTTGAGCACACACAAAGCTCAAAGCAAGCTGTAAGAAGAGGGGAGAAGCTGTTGTGGCCGGGCAGGTTTGTGGCCAAGGAGGGGCCAGGTCAGCCTTGTCAGCTACAGCTCTGACAAGATCAGGAGCAATTTTGGAAGAAACCAGCAAAATCCATTCGTGTGAGTGAGCTGCAGGTGATGTCCTTTTCCACACCATGGCATGAGGAGGGTTTGGTGACTGGGGCCAGCAGTGGGATTTTTCCCTGCTGATATATTAAACCACCATCATTAGCTGGTGGTGTTGATAACCTCCTGAGTTATTAGCTGCTGCCCAGCACAGGTGCCTTCAGTGGTGGTGGTGCCAGGGCATGGGCAGTGCTGGGGGAGAGCCAGCTATGTTGCTTGGGCATTTTTTACTGTGATTACCACTTCAGCATCTCCCTGGCTGCTGCCAGTTCTATGGTGCTGGGCAGACCCCCAAACACCAACCAAGGGGTATTTAGACCATTTCAAGGACCTGCATTTTTCCTGGACTCCTGAAAAAGGGTTTTGGTAAGGGGTAGCCTAACAGGGGACAAGCTATTTTGTGGTTGTAAGAGTTTGCAGAAATCCACCTGAGCTCAGAGACTTTGTTGCTCTAACTACTGACTGAAATCTGTTTTTCCCAGGCACTGTAACCTGTGTTATCCCTCACCATTACATAAAATACAACAAATAAGAGCAGCCTCTTGTATTTCAGCCACATTTCTCCAAGCATTTTTTGCTTTTTTATTTTTAATTTTTTTTTTTACCCCTCAATACCTGCATTTCAGTCCAGACAAGAAGCAGAGACAGGATATTTCTCCTTTCCATGATGTTCTAAACCCAGCTCTGGAGCTAGCACTGGGGCTGGGCCTTCCAGGCACTTCTCTGCTGAGCAGCCAGATACCACAGAGGCAGGAGGAGGGTTTTGGGGTTTTTTTATTGGGCTGGGGTATTTTGATTGGGTGTTTTTGTTTTGTTGTGGGTTTTTTTTTTTTGGTTGTTTGGTTAGGAGTTTTTTTTAGGGGTGTGTGTTTCTGTGTGTGTTTATTTATTTATTTTCTCTGCAAAGGCACAAAACTTCGTTTTTAAGGGTGCTTCTTAAATGGGACTTTGGGGAGTAATTACCCTTTATGCTACTTCAAAGAAGTCCCCAGCACGCTTAGCACTACCCTCAGAGGACCGTGCCTGTTAGGAAAATACGCTGGCTTAAGCATCCTCTAAGTAATATGAACTTTAACTGATGGTACTTAGTGCAAATGGGCCAACAGTCACATGGCTGAGTCTCCTAATGCCATTCAGGATATTTTTGCACCAATTGCAGCCTATTCATCAAAATAAAATGCCAATAAGTGAAGCATTACGATGCTTTCAGAGGGGAGCGCACAAAGGAAAGTAGGCGAATTCTGCCCCCAAATGGATATTCAATCTTATAACAAGTATTGTGCATTAAAAAAACGAGGGAGAGCTCCTTGGCTCCTCTCCATGCTGCGATCGGAGGGCTAATGCTTTATCTCTATTATCTTTCAGCTGCACTTCTGCCTCTGCTGCGTGTGGACGCTGAAATGAAGTAGTTCATGGCCAGCTAATCGGGATCTGTTTCATTAGGCTGGCCTCTCAAAAAGGTAGCCCATGTCCAGTGCCCCGGTAAGAGCAGGGCAGGATGCACCAAAGACAGGAGCTGGGACTGGAAGAGCTGAGGGAGCACTTTGGGGCATCTGAATTTCCCTGAGAAGTTCCTTGGATTTTATTTATTTTTTTTTATCCCTCCCCAATACCTCCTGCTTGCACAGTGGTGAGCAGCATCACCCAGCCTCAGTCCTCCCTGGGATATGCTGGAGCTGTGCCGTGCTCAGCCCCTCTGGAGAATGAATTAAATGAATATTTCTCCTCTCCTTTCCATACAAACAGCCAGCTGTGGTTCTGGCCCAGGCTCGCAATGTTTGCTTCTGCAGAGCATCCCGAGATGTCTGGTAGAGCTACCTGATGCTGCAAGGAGCTGAGGGAGTCATCTGAGGGTGGAGGGACCCACAGCTCACGCCTGTTACTGACAACCCCAGCAGCAAGTAATTTTTAAGAGTGGTTTGTTGGTGTTTTGTTTTCCTGTCTGCATCCTGAGTTGCTATTTTACAGCTTTCTCTCCGTGACTTCAAGGATTCAGCAGGTACACCTCTTATTTTCACTGCTCCCTCCCCAAATCTTTTCAAGGGGAAGCCAAGAGCCTCATCTGTCTGACCTCAGGACACAGTGTTTTAAAGAAGCCAGTTACCCCCAGTGAAGCCCGTGGGAGCTGGCAGCACCATGGTGGCAAGTCATGGGGCTGGGATTCACCTGCAGGGAGCAATTGCTGCATGCAAGAGACCTTTGGCTTCACAGCCAAGCTGCCTGCATAGCCCTGGCAGCAGCAGTGCTCCAGAAGTCAGCACGGGGCTTTCTGGCTGCTGTGGTCATCCCAGGAGGGAGCTTACACCATTGTACAAAGGTGCTCAAGGGCCACCAAGAGAACAGGCCTGGTGTGGTGGTGGGCCCAAACACCCATAGGTACCAGTGGCAGGGTGATGTCAAGCAGCCAGTGGTTGTGCAGGGGAACAGCAATTTGCAGCTCACAGTGTTTTTGTCTGGGAGGGCAGGAGTGCAGAGAAGCTCTATTTCCATCCCAGTCTGTCCTGTCTCTGCCACCACCACAGCAGGGCCTTGGCTCATCTCACCCATATAAGCGTGTATGTTTTTTGTTTAAACCATTACAAATGTAAATGATCCTTCTCAATTACAAAAGCCTGTTCAAACTGGCATCTTGAAAGGAAATTTTGAAAGAGCTCCTGGCACGGTGCTTCTTCAAATATTTGGAAGCTTTGCTCAGTCTCCTGAAAGAAAGGCAGGAGCAACCTCCTGCTCTTCCACCTCCCTCCCTCCCTCCCTCCCTCCCTCCCTCCCTCCCTCCCATGA
>JANHGL010005822.1:0-15299 GCA_024611195.1 Ceyx melanurus | reverse complement strand
CAGGCTGCTCAGAGCCTTGGCCAACCTCCCCTGCAATAGCTTCAGGGATGGGGCCTCAACCACCTCCCTGGGGAGCCGGTGCCACTGAGCCACCACCCTCAAGGGAAAGAACTTCTTCTGAAGTGAAGAGTTGAATTGAAAAGTTGTAAATTTGTAATTACACTGTCTACCTTACATTTACAAAGAAATCTTGCTAGGATGTGATATTAAATCATGGAAATCCTTTCTTTCTTTTGTGAAGGAGGAACTCAGAGAACTACATGAAGAACCAACTGATCCTCAAGCTCAACAAGAAATCATTAACAGCATTGAAGAAGTTTATTTTTCCAATGATTCCTTTGATATTGTGAAGTATGAGTTAGAGGTAAGCTGGCTTTTCAAAAGTAATCAAAAGATGAGGGTTGAAGTATGCTTGTTTCAATGTTTTTTCCTTTGTTTCTTGTATCTTGCATTAATCTGCAACTGTGCAGTTCTGCCTCATCTTGTGGTTGTGTGGATGTAGTATTGATATGGAATCTCTTCTTTTAATATGGTAGAATTAATATCAGTTGTTCTAACAGGCACTTCATAATTTAAACTAGAGTAAAAAAAGCCAAAACGGTTCGAGGAAAACTAAATCAGTTCTATATTTTGGGTATTTTTTAAATAATTTCAATGGTTAGGGGGGTTATGTGTATATATATATGGCTTAAATAAAGGTAACTTTATGAGGAATTATGGTATTATGTGAAGTAATTATGGTAATACATTGTTTGTCTTAATGCTGACTTATTTCTGTATCCATCATTTGAAATTATGGATTAATTCTGCAGATTAGTTTGCAGAAACAATGACAATTCCTTGATGGAATTGATTGGTTAGTTAATGCTACATGTGTATTTAACATTCTTTAATTTCTCACTGAACTGAGTGTGTCATTTACATGCAGAGGCTTCCTCCAGTACTTAATCTGCAGGAACTGGAAGAGTACAGAGACAAATTAAAACAACAGCAAGCTGCTGTAAGTATTTTCCCCTGTATCCTCATAGAATTTGTTTTACTGTCTGTAAGTCTAGCCAGAAATGTAACTCCAAAAGTTTTGATTTCCTAAACATTTTAGATAAGTATTTTTTTCTTTTAATATTATGTTGTATGCTTCTATAGGTCTTTTCCAACCCCTAATATCTGTGAATCTGTAAAAAATCTTATCAGTAAATCTTATAATCATATGAAATCATGGAAGTAAATCTTAGTGGCACGTATTTTAACAGGGAGTAAATGTGCTATTTCCTTAGAAACTTGATTTTCTGAATGTTCAGCTTTTCATATGTATGCAAGAAAAGTAATGTTCAGCACAGTGCAGAATAGTGTGGTAGTAGTTCCTTTTTTTCCAGGATTTCTCGCAACATAAAATGTTGAAATTTTATCTTCTTTTTCATTTGTGGCTGTATTAATCATCCACAGGAGTTTCTGGTTATTCCTGGAACAGCATTATTACTTAATAAAAAAAAAAAAGAAATGTAACAATGAAAAATAACTATAATTTATGAAGGGGGAATCACAGTTGCAGCATTTGAAAGGTACTTTTATATTTCAGGCTTTTTTCCTTTTTATTCATACACTAATTATTGATTCATTCATCTTCTTAAAGATGAATAATATGGTACAGGAAATGAATGTGTTAATTCAATATTTTTTTTAACTTGTCGTGGCATATTTATTAATACATTTGAGAGCTACAGAACCACAGCCATGTAGAACTTCAGTGTAGGCTCCTGTTACTCAATTGAGATTGCTGTGTATCACATGCAATATTCTTCTTTTTCAGGTATCTAAGAAAGTTGCAGACTTGATTCTTGAAAAACAGCCTGCATATGTTCAGGTAAGACAACTAACAGCCACTTATTAAGAGCAAACCACTCCATTTGGTGCTGTTACAATGTTTAGTAGTGGTTTCAGATCTTTTTCCATAAGAGAAAATAGCAGTGACCTTTCTTAAGAGCACTTAACCAGAAATTTGCCACTAATCTCAGGCAATTGTGAGAAGTGAGCAGCTAAGAGAAGACTGAGCTGAAAATAGACCCTAAAAATGTTAAAGGTTTCCAAGATGTCCAAGAACCAAACAAAGCAGAATTGCTTCAGCTGCTTGTAGTAGGATATTGGCATGACCTCTTTCTGGTCCCATAACATAGTTGGAAGAAAAAAGCTGTCCTGTTATTATAATTAAGGGTCCTATTATTTCAGATTTAATTAAAGGAGTCAGGTGGGAGGTTATTGCAGAGAGATGCTGGAGAAGTGCTACAGTGGTTGAATCTTCCTCTAGAGGAGCAAAAATGGTAATTGCAGAGTATCAAATCCTTCTGGGATAGTTTAGCTGTTCTGCACATTTGGAATTGATGGTGTTGAGCAAGTGCTGCTTTTTCTGGAGGCAGCAGCTTCACTTGGAACCACACCCTCCTTGGTGCATAATAGTGCTGTGGAGAATGTGTTTCTTTTACACAGCATTTTGCTGTGTAATGTGAATATTCTTATCCCAGCAACATCTCAGTGAGGTGCACGTGTTCAATACCAAGAAGTTCTCTTGGATGTTCCAAAGGGACAGTTAAAATCCATTATGCCAGTAAGAATCTTTTTTAAAACATTTTTCAGAGGTGTATTTGCCTGGTTAAGCCAGTAAGCTGTCAGTGGTACTTAAGGGCACAGGCTTGCACAGTTATTCTTGTCTAGACTTAATTACCAGTGATTTCTGGTGGGCATCACAGCACTCCCTTTCTCATCCCTGACTCATGAAATGAAGCTCCTAAGGTGCTGTGGGTACTCATGGGTACTCTGTAAGGGCAGCTCCACCTCAGTGTCCAATTACTGCAGGTCATTAGAGGAATCAAAAATGGCAGTTGACTCCTTCACTCCTGGACACATTCTTTCCACTGTGCACATTAAAGTGTAGGGAAGTTGTGATCTCTGTCTCTTTCTCTCTCTGTCTTTCTTCAAATGAGAATTGTTTTTAATTTTATATTCCAGTATGTTGCATATAAGAAGTGATGTAACAAATTTCTACCAAATGTAGCATGATTTCTGCCATGTATATTTATTTAACCTGTTGTCTCTCTGTAGGAACTTGAACGTGTTACATCATTGCAGGCTGGCCTTCAGTTAGCAGCTGTTATTTGCACCAATGGAAGAAGGTATCTTGCTTAAATAATGGCAGAGTTTGAAAGGAGGAAAAAGTATTTAAGAAGAAATCTAAATCCAGGAACTGTGCTTGCTTGATGATATTTCCTGTTTACATTTGCTGAATGGCATTAGCACTAGTAGTCAGTGAAAGCACCAGCTGCTTTCACTCTTGTGATTCTTAGTTTTTTATTTGTGAGTCCTCTTCAAAACAGGAACCTTTAGAGATACACAACTGATCCCCACACAAGTTCCACAGAAGTGAAAATATTGCTTCTTAGGAGTCTCTTGGTATCATCCCAGTTTCTGCATTTCCTTAACTATGGTGATAATCTGATTTTCTAGCATGTATTTTGATGGACATTAGAATTTGTTAGGAATAAGTTTTATTTTACATATCATGATTTTTAACTTTTGCAGACACCTGAAAATAGCAAAGGAAGGATTCACACAAACTAGTTTGGGGCTTCTTGCAAATCAAAGGAAACGACAGTTGCTTATTGGACTTCTGAAGTCCCTGAGGACCATAAAAACACTGGTATGTACAGTTGTTTTTGCTCAGTGGCAAAGTATTTTCCTTAATTTCTTCATAGTTATAACTAGTTGTTTTTCTATTTTATTTTTAGCAAAGAACTGATGTGCGTTTGAGTGAGATGTTGGAGGTAAGTCCCTGCCAGACTATTATATAAACAGAAGCTATTCTAAGTCTCCTTCAGTCAGTTGTCTTAATTTTGTCCTTTCTTTTTTTGCCTCTTGCTAAAAGGCTGTGGGTGTGTGCATGTGGTGAATTATTTTTTATTATTCTTTTTTTTTTTTCATGACTGTGAGAAATACTTCATATCAAATTTGATAGCTTCTGTGCCAGAGGGAAAATATTTTCTGTCAAAGACTCAACCCTGCCTTTCTAGCTGGGCACTGAGGCTTGAGGCAGTTCAGTAAGAATGGTGTAGAGTGTTTGCTATTTGTTATTATATTTAATAATTTTGATCTTAATGTTTATACATCAGCAATCAAGCAAAATTGGGTGTTGCAGTGTTTGCTTCACAAGCCAAATTAGCTCTCCATTGTGTTTTATCCTAAGGAAGAGGACTATCCAGGAGCTATTCAGCTGTGCTTGGAATGCCAGAAAGCTGCCAGCACCTTCAAACACTACAGTTGTATTAGGTAAGGTGACACTGTGGAATTTCAGAAATGTTAAGATGATCAGTAGTTCTATTTAAAACTTTTTTTTTCTTTCATTTATAGTGAGTTGAATTCAAAACTACAAGACACCTTAGAACAAATAGAGGTAAGAATGGATATATTTAGTATAGTATACAGTATATAGTTTAGTATATATTAGTATTTAACCTCTAGCTACTAGAGCTTTCTAATACAGTGTCAGTAGCTGTTCCAGAACATGCACATTTATTTTAAACACTGTCATTTGGATACTATAATCCTTGCTGTTCCTGTAGACTATTGTGCTGCAATCAACATAAATGCTCCATAGGATGTTAAACTTAGGAGCCCAGCTCACTAATGGTGCCCACTTGAAGTAGTAAAGCAGTGAATAAAATAGTCCCATATATTTGCAGTACAGGAGCAAAGGTATGCCCCCTCTATGGTGGTTTTCAGTCCATGAAATGCTGTGAATTCTTTAGACTATTCCTAAATAGTTCTGAGCAGTAGAGTAGCAGCAATCCAATAGATTTGGAAGAGACCACAGCAAATTCTGTTCATACTAAAATTGGCAAAATGTTCTATGTTGGTTGGTAAAATAAATTCACAGCTAGCTAAGTAGTCATATTCAAGATTTTTATTTATTTTTCTCTTGTAAAAGTATCTTCTTTTCCTTTGGAATTATGTCTATGTGTATGGGAGAAACATGAATGCAGTACATGGTCTAATTAATATAGAATCATATTCTGCTTATTATTATCTTTAGGTTGCTATGTCCTTATGTACAGCAAGAAGTAACATTAGTAATGTACAGACTTGGCTTTTCTACGAGCATAACAATCAGATTGTTTATATACACATCTTTTCCTCACTTGCTGTTGTTTAAGTCATGGATTACTTGGCTTGGTTTTATTTAGTGTTTAACACATTTTTTTTCCCTTCTATTTATATAGGAACAATTGGATGTGGCACTGTCTAAAATCTGCAAGAACTTTGACATCAGTCATTATACAAAGGTTCAGCAGGCTTACAGGCTGCTTGGGAAAACACAGGTTAGTGCCCCACACAGCTCCTCACTCACTACCCCACTGAGGTGGGGGAAAGAACCATAGAGGGAAAGAATCAAAGGGAAAAAGTGTCAAAACTTGTAGGTTGAGGTAATGGCAGCTCAACAGGTAAAGGAAAAACCTCAGACAAAAAGCAAACTAAGAAATCCATCATCAGGCAGGTGTTCACCTTATATCCTTCAAGGAAGATCTGTTTGGAAAGTGGATGGCTTGAAAGTGTTGTAATTGTGGTTCTAGTTTTATTCATTGCAAGGGAAATATTTTAAATTTAGCTGGAAGTGTTTCCAGTGGGAAAGCCAGCACTGATCTCAACTACATTTTTAGACACATTGATCAGTAAATGAATTATTAAGTTCTATAATGAAATATAATAGCTACACATAAAATTAATATGTATTAGTGATCATCTAAAACAAAAAAAAAAAAGAGGTGAGTTACAAAGGGAAGATGTCAGGGGAAACTGATTTTACTCTTTTACATTGCCATATTGCAGTACTGCCAAGTCCTGTCTTAGAACTTTTTAGACAAAGATTGGAGACCATGTTTGCAATTTCCTATGTACTGAAAAGGACTTTCATTAAAAGATGATGGCATAGGACAAATTGAATTTTAATATTTGGTTTTGTGTTACTCTTTTCCTTTCAGACAGCAATGGACCAGTTACATATGCACTTCACTCAAGCCATCCACAACACTGTGTTTCAAGTTGTCCTTGGATATGTGGAGCTGTGTGCAGGAAACACAGACACCAAGTTTCAGAAGTTACAGTACAAAGACCTTTGTACAGTATGTAGTTTTTCATATATGTAAATTATTTTAAGCTGAATTTTTCAACTGTGTGTACCTTGTGTAAATACAGACTCAGCTTCTAAAAAAACCCTGCAGCTTCTACAGTTTCTTAATACAATTCATAGGTTAATTGACAAATTGGTTATTTTTTGGTTTGTTCAACCAGAGTTGGATTTTTATAGTTACTAAAAGCCCTGAAATCCAGTGAGAGTAACATTGTCTGATGAGTTGTCAGAGAAAACTTGATTAAATAGGAAATAAAAACAGGCAGTTAAAAAAAAAAAAAAAAGAATTTGTTTTACCTGAAAGCTGAAAAATAGTGGGGTTGTGATACATCTGCCCTTGTGAAGAAATCTGTCCAGTCTGATGTTTATGCTCCAGCAAGTGTAAGACTGAACCTCATCAAAGTTTTGTTGCAGTTCATTGCTCTGGAATGTTGGTGTTTAAAAAGCCACAGTGACATCAGTGGATGAGGATGCAGTTGAGAGGGAATTGATTGCTTTTCTTCAGCATTTGCTCTCTGTAGAACCCATGGTTGATTATTTTGGTGTTACATTGACTTGCAGAAGCTGTTACTATTTTTGAGGAGATTAGTTGTAACTGCCATGAGTCAGATTTTATATCATCTTGGATATGTTTTAGGTTTAGGAGGCAGCACCCACATGGTAAAAGCTAATTAGGCTGGCAGAAGTAGCAGTGGGAAAGTGTGAGCTGTTTTCTACAATAGTGTTAGTCTGAAGTGCTCATTTCCAGACTTCTTTGAGAATTTTCAAGTAGGAATGGAATTGAAATCACATTTATGCAGCTAGACTTTGTCCTTGCTTCTAAGCTATCAACTGCTTCTCCACAGCAACTGAGACAAGGGGGACTTACAATTTCCACTCAGATAAGTAATGTATTTTACAGTCTACCCAGCAAGAACCTTCCTCAAATCCATCCCTTTAGCTGACAGTCCAAATGAACTCTGCTTTCGACAACATCTGATTAGTTGACTGATGTCAGCTCTCAGGAAAATGATACCCATCAGGCACCTCAGATGTATAAATACAGAGGTTTTGTGTGTTTTGTTTTGCCTCTGCAAGAAAATAAACACAGTTATTAAGTTTCACAATAATATTTGGGGTTTTTTTGGCAGCATATTACATCAGACAGCTACATTCCCTGCCTTGCTGACCTCTGCAAAGCCCTCTGGGAAGTCATGCTCAGTTACTACAGAACGATGCAGTGGCATGAGAATCACGACCAAGATGAGGCAGCAGCTGCATCTTCTGGTAAGAAACTGTCTGCAAACAAAACTTCTGATATTTGGAAATCACTTTTCTCCTGCTCAGGTTGTTAATCTGTGTGTTGGTACCTCAGTGGTCTTGACTTGGTGCCTTCAGGATTGTTCAGTGTGCAGTAAGGCCATACTAACTCAATTTTCTTTTGTAGGCTTCAGGATAAGGTTCATTTTTTAATGAATAAGTGAGGTTTTTTTTCCCCATTAATATAGGATTTGTGTGAAATTTCAGAATTTTGGATCCATTTTCACTGCACATTTTGCTGGATATATTCTAAATTAATTTTAAATGTCTGAAAACAGATTTTATTTCCTTGCTAACACGAGATGCTTGTGTTAGGCAGAGGTCAGAGTGTGAAATTTGCAGTATTAAGATGTGTGCAGAACTATTTATTTGAGTGAGATAGGTTTGCTGTTTCCTTACTGTCAGATGACAAGGACTGTATTTCTAGTTATTCCTCCTTGCCTGATTTGCATAAAACTTGTATCCTTTAGATGATAAGAAGGAAGAAGGGAAAAATTTGAAATAGTAGTTAAAAACACCTTTTGGAACACTGTGCTTCCTACAGTGTATCTGAAATCCAATATTTCTTTCAAAATTCAGATTTATTACAGATATGAAGTGCTAGAAAGAATATAATTTATACTCATTGACTTTGTCTTCCTACTTTAAATTTGATAAATGAGAGAAAATATTTTCTTCAGAGTCTCCTTCCCTTATTGTGTGGAATCTTTTTAAAAAAAAACAACTGGATTTGTTGAAACTGTTATTGCAGATGACAATTTTTATAACTATATTGGAATTAAAATTCAGGGTTGAAAAGTTTAATATTTTAAATTCCCTGAAATTTTGAGGGAATTCTCCATAACATTTACTTTGAAAATAACTTCAGATAATGACATTTCCTTTGAGTGTTTTCATTCTGTTGTGATCTTTGTGTGAAATAAAGCTGTTATCCTAAGGAGGGTATTGCTTGGAAACATCACAGTCATCTACTTGCTCAGCTCCAGATGTCATTTTAAAAATAGTTCCCCTTAGTGTGTTTAGTTGTGATATCCTGAAAAAAAAAATCCTCTGTAAAACCTTTTAAAGGAACCATTGAGCCTAATATTCAGTGGTGTATTCAGTTATAAGAGTAATTGGAGATGCACTGCTTTTTAAATGCATGGCAGGGTGTTTGGTACTTTTACTAATCCACTAAATCTTCTGTCACTCAGCTTTAAAGTTTCTGGAGCTGTGCCTTAGCTGTGGTGCACACCTAGAATATATCTGAGCTACTGAATCCCTTCTTGCAATACCTCATGAATGCTAAAGCACACGAAAAGGGAATTTCAGAAGTATAATTGAATTTCAGAGGGACTATAATTGCCTAGCAAATTTCTCTTTTTTTTTTTTTTTCTGGAAGTCATTACTCATGCTGTAGTAATGATTAAACCTGTACATGGGAGTCTCATTGCATACTTGTTGGTTTAATAGTTGCTGAAGCCAAAGAGCAAAATTATTGCCCTAATTAAACCCCACAGACTGGAGTGACAGAAGGAGCAGTCTTACCTGCTCTGTGTGTATCTGCTCTCAGCATTTGGATCACTCAAGCCTGTCCCATTATTTTCTCTCATCTTTCCAAGTCCCTTAGCTGGGATTTGCTGATTTTAGGGCACAAACTCAGCTGTAGAAGTGAGGGAAGCTGGACTTAGAAGGTATGAATTACATGGCTCTTTCTCTTTTGATAGTGAAGCTTGTCCAAAAGAAATCCTTTATGAATTCTGGAGAGGAGGCTGCACTCATCTGGATGTGTGCAGTGTATTTGTGGCTATTAATCCCTTTTAAAATATACTTTGCATAACTTGTGAATAATTGCCCTTGGAGCTTTGAGGGAAGAGATGTGTCTGCTTTATATTGTTAAATATTCTGCTTGTTTGTATTTAAAAAATAACCTAGATTGATACTGAAGATCAAAATAGAATTAAAACCACTTTCACAATGGTTTGGGTTTTTTCATGTTTATAGGGGAGATTATTTGAGATTGAGGCTTTTTTCTTCTTTTTTTTTCCCTAGAATTGCATTCAGAATTTCAAGTCTTCATTCAGTTGTAGTATGGACTGGTCTTTTAATCTATTAATAACAACCCTTACTTGGAATAAACTAAATGGAAACAGATCTTTATCTTTAGATATAAATGCAATCCTAAAGATTTCTAAGGCATGAGATATATTTCAGTACCTGGCATGAAACAGGAAATACTGAGATTTAGTCTGTGGAAGTGTTATAGCAGAGAGCAGTAAATCATAGTGAAATAAATGTTATTGATAGCTCTGTGAATCAGCAACAGTAACACTGAAGTAATTGCTCTAATATATATTTGGAAAGAGCAATGGAAGTGTTTGCATGTAGAACTTGTTTAATCATTCTGAAGAGAAAATCACTGAACTAAAAGGATCAACTTCATAGCATGCAATAATTTCTGTGTCACATTGAATGAGCTGCTACTTACTCTGTGATTTTGTTGCTCACTTAGTAAACAGCAAATTGCTGTGATATGGATTTTCATCCTTGAAAAGAAAATGCTTACTGGTAAATTTTTCATTGCTGTTCTGGTCATGGTCAAGGCACTGCTTGTGTTTGTAGTATAGAATCAAATTAAAACTGAGCTTTTAAAAAAAGCAATAAGAAAATTGTGTAAGATGCAAATTTAATGTCAACCTTTCTAATTTCCAAAACATTACATTTATAATACTGCATAAATTTTGTGCAAGACACACTTGGTATTCAAAAAGTGAAGCTAGAGGACAGTGATTTGATAGAGAGGGTTAAACAAAAGCCTTTTGTTGTGAATGAACAACATCCTTTACACCTTTTGGAGTAATAGAGAAACCTGAAAAAATCCTGTATTTCAGTTTGTCATCTATACAAATTAATTCCTGGATGCTTCTGATGCATTCTTATTTTTATGTGGTATTATGAATATTAAGCATAAGCAGGAAGGATGATCCAGGTAGGATTTTTCTAGGTAGAAAACCAGGCTCCATTTCAAGGCTTTTGGAGATACCTCCAGTAGCTGTGTGCTTCAGTTTCAGATGGCAGCAGTGGGAGTGGCAGTGAGGAGAACAGTTTTGACCGCAGCTATGTCAAAAAGAAACTGGAGCATGGGCTCTCACGAATATGGCAGGTATGATTTCTCATCTCTTTTTTGATCTTCCAGCCTCATTCCACATCTGTCAAACTCTACACTGTCCCACAGTCTTTTTTCTTATGTGATTTTCCTCTTAGCACAGTCATACTGCTTTATGTTTCTGCTATAGCCAGGAGCTGGGGTCTTGTGAACCTGCCTGACTTCCTGCTCTGACTGATGTGTGTGACACCCCCTATCTATGATGAAAAAGTTGTAAGCCTTGTACATTGTAATTTGTAATGCAAAGCTCTGTTTGTGCAGTGACAATAAAGCATCTAGAACTGACCTCGTGTTAGAGACTGATAAGTGATTATAATATTATTTTAGAAGGTCAATGAGGAATTATTCATGTTACAGAAAATGAAGTTCTTTCTAATTTACATGCCCCAAAAAAGTTAGAAAAGCAGACAAAGCAGAAAGTGCTAATGAACCAGCATCACCTTTCTATCTTTAGTGTACTAAATATACAAAAATGTGTTTGTGTTTTGCAGGATGTTCAACTGAAAGTGAAAACCTATCTCCTGGGAACAGATCTGTCTAACTTCAAATATGATGATTTCATATTTGTGCTTGATGTTATCAGCAGGTAGGTAAACTGAGGTGGTCATAAGACCACTTAATACATATGCACCAACTTGAACTCTGATAAGACAGCACAGTTAATTAAAGCCTCTATTTGCATTCTGATGCCAACTTTGTTCCTATCTACTGATAGTTTGAAGAGCTCACCTTCTTTATCTGGGCATCTGTGTCAGTCTCTTTCTTGCTACCTGCCCCAAGGCTATACTTGGGTATAGTCTTATAGTCTATATAGAGGTAGCATAAATTGCTTTGTTGCTTAAGTGTGATATGATTTCAGACTGTGAGCTGTACAGCTTGTCCTGCATAATGGGATCTTAAAAAGACTTCTTTTTTTTTTTATTTATGGCTCTTTATGTATGGGACATGATGATAGTATTTGGAGAAAATAATTTTTTTGGAAAAAATAAATTTTGTGGAATGAGTTAACTGCAGTTTAACTTTGGTGGTCTGCTTTTATGGAGAGACATGAACACTCGTGGAGGATTGGAATTCAGATTGGAACAACAGTATTATTAAATCAATAATTTCTCAACTTCATTTTATTGCTATAGGCTGATGCAAGTTGGAGAAGAATTTTGTGGCAGTAAATCTGAAGTTTTGCAAGAATCTATCAGAAAACAAAGTGTTAACTATTTCAAAACATACCACAGGTGAGACTACTATATATTTAGTGGATTAATCTGATGGCTTTTTTTGTTGTTTTTCCTTTGGTTTGGTTTGGTTTTTTGGGGGTTAAATTTCAAATGCTTTTCCAGGTAGTGGAATATGTTTTGGGATGAGAGTAGGTCTCTTGGAACCCTGGAGCCGGGGAGAATGCAGAGAAGCTTTTGCTTTCACTATAGTTGTGAAAGACACTAGTTCTGCAGCAGGCAAGCCAGGTGAAGATGAAAAACTATGTAAAATTTGGGTAATTTTTAAGGATGTGCCTGCAGCTGTCTCCATGGATCCTGAGAACAAATGCTTCTGAAGTCTGTTTTTCCTAACAAAGCTTTTTTATAAGGTGTTTTTCACTGTGTGGGTTAAATAATTGTTCTTGCTGCCAGTTCAGAGCGTTCATTTGTTGTTTTTCAGAACCCGCCTTGAAGAATTAAGAATGTTTTTGGAGAATGAGACCTGGGAACTTTGTCCTGTCAAATCAAGCTTTAGTATTCTGCAACTACATGTATGTTAGGTGTTGTTTTATCAGATAATTTCTTTAAAATAAAAAACCCTCACTTTTCACCTAGTTTTAGACAGTGAATGCTTTTAGAATGTAGGAGATGTATTGCATGTCATGACCTAAACCTGCTAAAATGAGAAAGATGAGCAGTATACAGTTGCTAATTTCAAGGTGAACATGCATGAAAGGCATGTTTAGCAAGCTTTGGCTAAAAGTTTTGGTAGTGTGTTAATTGTCCACAGGTTTGTTGTTGTGCTCTCATGCTGATCTTGTGGGTCTGGAATCATAATAATGCCTTGTTGGTCATTAAAATTGCATTTTCTTTCTATTAACAGGAATTTAAATTCATGGAGCAGTCACGTTCCCCATCTGTGTCCCCTAGCAAGCAGCCTGCTTCAGCCATGTCAACGACAGTGACATTATTTGAGCAGTACTGTAATGGAGGAAACCCCTTTGAAATTCAGGCAGACAGCAAAGATGATGAGACAGAAGATGTGTTGGCATCCAATGGGGTATGGAGAGCTTCCAGTGGGGTATGGAGAGCTTCTGGGAAAAAAACACACACACAAAACCAACCAAACCAACAACAAACACCCCCCAAAAAACCCAAAAAACAAAACACAACAAAAAAACCCCACACATAAAACCAAAAGAAAGCAAAGCAAAGCAAATGTTGCTCAGGAAAGGATGATTTATTTTGTGTTTATGCTTGGTCAAAATCACATTGGTTCCTAATAGATGAAGTAATTGGAAAAACTCTGGTGGAAATGTGTTTTGAAGTGCACTACATTCAATTTTACAAACAACTGCCAGTTGTTCTTTTGGTGGTTTGGTTTGTTTTGCTGCTTTTTTTTAATAAATGCATACAATATGTTTTTGTGAAGCAATAATTTAGTCCTCCTTGCATTAATAATTAAGGATTGTGTGGTGGCAGGTTTTTTTTGTTGTTTCTTGCCACTGGATGGATACATTTTGGTGGTTTCTTACTGTTTTTCCAGGTTGTAAAATAATAAAAGCTCAAATACATGGGTTCTTGATATGTCAACAAGAAAGAAAAAAAATAGTGGCTGGAAGAACTAGGATGATGCAAGTACTTACTCTTGGTCAATATTTGAGAGTAGAAGTTTGTTTAGAATGCATTTACAAATGGCTTTTTCTAATTTACCTGTTGCATTTGTAATGAACATTGACAGCAACCTTTCAGCCAGCAAAGTTATTTGTATCCTGATGGAGGTAAAAGCCAAGAGGTGACCAAAATGCAACATTGAGTGATGGTGTTATAAGGAAAATAATGACACTCTATTTATTCTTTCTTTTTTTCTTGTATTTTTTTTAACAGTATGAATCAGATGAACAAGAAAAAAGTGCATATCAAGAGTATGACAGTGACAGTGATGTTCCTGAAGAGTTGAAAAGAGATTATGTGGATGAGCAGACAGGAGATGCCCCTGTGAAAAGGTAAATAGGCCATGGGTCTTGGTCTCATTTATATGCTTTTCATCTCAGTACTCTAATGAGTTCATTTGCTGTTTAATCTCTGCTCTGCTGATGGTGTAATAATCAAATGCTGTCTGTGTCTGAAAACTCTCACCCTGTCACCTCACCTCTGTGCCTGGGAAGATCATGGAGCAGATGCTCCTAGAGGGTCTAACAGGGCACAGAGAGGGCAGGGGGGTGCTGAAGGAGCCAACATGGCTTCAGCAAGGGCAGCTCCTGCCTGACCAACTAGTGGCTTTCATGATAAGGTATATTTTCTAAACTGTGAACTGGAGTCAGAGTGGTTAACATGATTGCTGAGAGCAGACAGAAGGCTGCACAACTCAAGCCTTAGACAACAACTCAAGAAACTCATTTCTTTAACACAATTTTCTGTAAATTAGAACAAGCTTTTCTCTTGAAATGTTCGAATCCTAACTCGGTTATGCTTTGGCATAAATAAAAGACTGCACTGGAAGACATACAGAGATGTGAAAGAAAAGGGGAGGAAGGATTTCTTTTCTACTAAATCTTCTTTGTATGTCCTTTAATAGACAGTCCCATTGACTCTATTCTGCTTTGTTTTCTTTCCAGTGTTTCCCGTGAAACGTTGAGGAGCAGAAAAAGATCAGATTATAACCTCAATAAAGTGAATGCACCAATCCTGACAAACACCACCCTGAATGTGATAAGGCTGGTTGGTATGTACAAGTATAGGTTATTTATATGTGCCTTTTCTTTTCATGCAAAACTATGGTATTCCACCACATGCATGACATTAATTTAAAGGCTTTAAAAAATATACCCAGTTGGGCTTCCATTCGTTGGAAATGTTAAAGTAGAAACAAAAAAATCCTTTTAAGTAGATAGATTTGGTTATGTCTTAGGAGTTACTTTTACTTTGGAAATGAATCTGCCTGTATATATTGATTTTAATGATAGATTTGTTTGTCTACACTGTTGAATACATAATAAGAGTGGTGATGGAAACAGATTAACATTGGATGTTGCTAATGTATTTTGGTAGATTAAATGCTTCATTTTCAAGTCATATAGAAACAAAGGTAAGAATTTAAAAGATGGAAAATTTTTGTCCTTTGTAATGAATCCAAAGCTATGATCATTTTGGTTCAGCTAACAGGTAGATGAAAATACTGAATTGTTCCTTCTTAAAATATTTTTTTAAAAAATGTTTATTTTCCCACATCCTGGCATCCTTCTTTTCTGTCAGTCTGTCACTTCAGAACCATTTCAAACTAATTTCAAAACTATTTGGGTTACTTATCCCAAGATAAAAAGGAAGAGAGCAGAAGTGCTGTATTGCTGATGTGAAACATTATTCATAGAGTTGTTGGGTAAAATCTAGTCCTGGGCATAGAATTTTTATACTGTGCTTTTCTGTTGCTTGAAAATATATATATATGTATATATATATATATATATACATATATATAATAACACACATC
>JANHGL010005821.1:0-14023 GCA_024611195.1 Ceyx melanurus | reverse complement strand
TTAGATGTTCAATTTTTCCCTTATTTCACTCACTGGCCTTGGGTGAGCATGTGCAGCAAAGTCCTCCTTTACAAGGTTGGCATAAGGAACTTCAGGATTCTTCACTTCCTACATTTTCAAGACAGATGTCAAGTGAGAGAAAGGAGGGGGAGAAAAACCATTAAATTTGGAAAAGGGAGGATAATAAGGGGGAAAAAAAATGAAAACAATATATAGCTGCTAAGGGAAGGCAAAGAAAGCTCTGTTTGTCTCTTACCACTATCATTAGCTGGTGTATTCCCTGGAGGTTGTCCATTGAAGCAGACAGCCTAAAGAGAGGATGCTCCCATGGCTGTTTAAAGAGCAGACATTTCTTAGCAACCTCACTCACTATTCTGAAAACTTATTTCCTGACTCTGTGCCCTGTCACAACCAGGTGAGCTTTAAAGCAAGAGG
This sequence comes from Ceyx melanurus, assembly GCA_024611195.1. Lineage (NCBI taxonomy): Eukaryota > Metazoa > Chordata > Aves > Coraciiformes > Alcedinidae > Ceyx > Ceyx melanurus. The sequence goes on along the minus strand of JANHGL010005821.1, from coordinate 13,588 downwards.
AGAAGGAACAAATGTTACAACATTTCATGGCAAAAAGTATTTATGCTTGGAAAAACATCACAAGGTTTCTGCTGCCGTTACTTTCCTGACATGTATCCTATGTAACTCTTACATAGCTCTGGAGCACTTACATGATTCCTGTGGCAAGAATAGCTTGTCATAACTGCTGCTAAGGGTCTAAGTCTCAGAGCTCCTGCATACCCTCAGGTTTGATCAAAAGAGTGCAGAGCCCACATGATTAAATTCAACTCCAGTATGTTTTGAAAACTGACACCAAAAAGCCTATTTTTCCATCATACAACCCTCACCAACAAAAAATTAATAGTTGAGTGTCTATCACTAAAACAGTCACATCACAAACTGACTGGATTTTGTTTAGCCATGAGATTAATATCTAGTATTTCTTGGGAAACAGTATTAAAATATTTAACCAAATTAAGCTTATTCCTAAACACTAACTGAAGAAGTCACTGCTCTAGTTTGAGTCAAGCCTGAACCTGCAAACTCTGCAGCTGGATCCAAATCCTGTTTATCTGTTGCATTTCTGAAATCTTCACCAGAACTCTCACAAAACTATCATCACAATAATGTCACAAGAGCACTAACATTTTTAGACTGTTGTAAGCAGCTTCAAATCAATCACATATATTCTCCTTCAGATCCCATGGAATGAGTGTGCCCTCAAACACTCATTGTGTCAAAATTCTTGGGCTTGCAAGTGTATAATGAACTTTTTACCTTTCATTTATTCTTTCCTGAATGACAGAGATATGAAGGCTGAATGCTGAAGTTTTTCTCTTTTTTGGTTAAGCAGTACCAACATGACTAGGACTGGCTTAATCTACTGTAAAACTTACTCCTGATTTACCAGTCTAAGTAGGGACATGATACACAACCCATTTATGCCTCAAACTACTTGGTCATGACATAAAAGGAAACATTCATCACTGAGGAATGACCTTGCTCTTCCCTCAATACCTGCTTCCCACAAAAGAAAAAAGTAACATCCTTCCCCTACACACAGCTGGTTCATTTCCATACTCACAAATTACTTCCAACCAGTACAGTTTGATTTTCCTTGCCTCACCTTTGCTGTTTCAAATAATATAATAGAAATCTTGTTCAAATGCATATCATTACTTGCAGAAAAAAAAAAAAAAAAAGTATCCTCTAGCACCTCTAATTCCACATAATTTTTAATAAGAACATTATATACACATTGGGAGTTGTATTATTTTCAATTAATAGAGGTATCTCCAAATTCATTATGTTCTGTTCACCACCACACAGGTAGTCTACATTCCCAGAAGAAATGTATTTTTTGTGTTGAAAGGTATTTTTTTTCCTGTGGAAACATAGAATTATATTCAGAAAAGTGCATTAAAAAACTATCAGGGTTGCAAAGGCAATGGTTACAGTGCTGGTGCCAAATCATCCTGCTTACACATATGGATTAGTCTTAATAATGACATGATTCCATATTAAAGGCCTATCCCCTGTAATGGGGATGACTGAATAAAGCCTTTTGTTTTTGAAAGTCAAAGATATTAAAAGGTGCATTGATATTTACTACTCAATTAAACAACAGAACACCAGTTTAATGCTGCACCACAAAACTAGATTCTATCTGTCTGCAATCCAGAGACAAACCTCTGAACATCTGAAAAGATCTTTATAAATGTGTACATATAAAACGCTACTTAATTTATAGAGAAAGTTCTTCACCTAATACTTTATTAAGATGTGAAACCCTTGCTGTGAGATGCTATGAATACTAAAGATTTGCATTGCTTCAAAGACTGGTTGGAAAATGAAAGGAAGAAAAATCCACTAGAGCTATTAAATACAAAGACAATATATCTGTGTCAGAAAGCTGCTGGAATGGTTGAAAACTATAAGAGGACACTGGAGGAAATATTACTTACTACATGCTTGCTTTGCTACTATATTCTTTTAAGACCAGCCTCTTAACTCCCAGTCACTCCTGGAGAAGAGTACTTAGCTACATGGACCTTATTCCTGAGCAAGAAGAGACATTCCTATGTTTTTACACTAACTTCCTTGTAGTCAACAGAAACACTGAGTCAGTGTTTCATCTTCTCACCATAATCTAACTGGGCTTCAGTTAGCATTTGTGCACTGCAGTTACTAACACCCTTACTCACTCACAGAAGTACTGTGGCAGTAAACTCATTAGTGTGAAGCAGTCAGCTTCTATAGTGACAAACACCACCAAAAAGCCCAGGAGAAAAAATAATCCTTCTTTTTCTAGAGAAGAATTTGAATTATGCACAGTAAATAAGGCTTGGGGATCAACACTGAATAGTAAAGATAAAAAATAGAAACTGATTATTCAATGAGCAATGTCTATCCTGGGCCACGACTGAAGGAAGGACCTTGTGAAGGAAAAGACAATAGAATTGTGTCATAAAAAAGGTATATATATATATGTGTATATATAAATGTGTATATATATATGGTGGACAACTGGAACAGGTAGCCCAGGGAGGTGGTTGATGCCCCATCCCTGGAGACACTCAAGGTGAGGCTGGATGGGACTCTAATAAGCTGATCTAGATAAAGATGTCCCTGCTCACTGCAGGGGTTGGACAAGATGAACTTTAAAGGTCCCTTTCAGCCCAAACCCATTCCATGATTCTATGTTGGTATGAAATCTATATATAAATATAATATATATTCAGGAGGCCTAATAAAAACTGCACTGGCAACCTTATTTTTACCATTAATAACAAATCAAATAAAAAATTTAACTTGCTAAAATTTCCTGAAATTTCACCATGTAGTGGCACCTTAGCAAAACTTTACCAGTTGATTTAGGATCTCCATATCCACCACAATGACCTCTTCCACCTCAACTAATGGAATGACTGATGGCACTTTACTAACCGCCATCTATCTCCACACTACAAGAAAATTACATCAGTTGGAAAACACATTTCACAAGTATTTGTTACAGCAAGGAAATGGAAAAATGTCAAACTTTGAATGAAAACTATTTCAGTGAATACTCTGCTGAATGCAGCTCCTTTTGCCCTGTTCCTTGTATCTTGTCTCCTAAGCTTGTCTGTTCTGCTCCTCTTCTGTTACTCTCCATGCTCAACTAGTCTCATGTCTCTTTTCCTTTTCCAACCTTTTACAGCATTCCTGCCTTTTCATATTTTTATATACAGATTTTAGTATATTTTTTACATACAGCCTGCTTGCCAAAACACTCCAAATAACCCTATTCAGCTCTCTGTCTCCCTTCACCATCTCTTCACCCAGAATGATGCTTATTCCATACTTCTGGAGGCTTTATACTCTGCTTATGTCATGACTCTTCTCCTTCTGAAATTAAGACTTAAGTCTACATGAAAGTAAAAATAGAGGGGAGACATTTAATTATTGTGACAGGCAAACAACAGATTAGTGACATATACATATACTATGTGCCATATGCTTGCTTTTTCTGTTGGGTGTGCTTGGTTCTCTGAAGTGTTACTTGTGCACATTATGTGAGAAGATCCCTGGCAGATCATTAGACCACTTGGTTATGCAAGATACTGCTCTGCACTAAATGTGCACAGAACAGGAAGCAGAGTGATTGCAAATTACTTATAAGCATAATCTGACAAATTAGCTATACAGATGACAAGGAGGATATGGAAGTGGATAAATAATTACTCCAGAAAATTGAAAACTAAAAATAAGTGTAAATTACATTTTTTAGAATACCTTAGCAATGACTTAATTGAGACTCTGGGGTCAAACTGCTAATATTAATGTGTTGGTGGATTTCATCTGCAAAAATAACTTAGACACACAGATTCACTATTCATATCTATTGGTATCTAAAAATAGAAAACAATGACCCTGAGAAGTCAGCAAGTAAACATGGATGACAGTAAACTCTCCAAACTATTAGTATCAAATGCACTAGAAAGTTACATGACAAAGGTTTGAAATTCAGGCAATATGCAGAGGGAAAATACCTATTTTTAAAATATATTCCCAATTCTAAGTTAGAAGACTCTTCTGGTTTTTAGCTTCTCTTAAAAACATCTCTTTTCTGGACACTTGTCATATTGTGACAACTTGAATATTTTACAACTTATGTGTAAACTCAAAGACTAAATATGATATTGATGTTTTTGTAATGACTAATATGACAGAGAAATAAGAAAACCATCAAAAAAAATTGTCACCTCCAGTACAAAAGCCTGTAATGATTCAAGAAGTTATTCACTCTCAGCTGAGACACTTTCAAATGGCTTTGGCCCAATTTCATGAGGCTCCAATCATCTCATTTCTCCAGACCATCCTGGTCACTCCTAGTTGCAATTCTTCATATGAATTGTTTCTCCTCAATTTGGTATCATCTACAAACCTTCTGTAATTGATAATGCAATCAACACTGGATTCAGTTCCTTTAAATCCCAAAGAAACCCTCTAGCAGACACCAACAGCTGGATTTTGTACTGTTGAGCCATGCAGTCCAGGCAAGTTTCCACCTGCTTTATCATCCCCTTATTCAGACCATAGCTCATCATTTGGACTGAAACTGTCTGCTCTGTAGTAATGTTAAGCAGCATGCACGTTCTCTTCAGGTCCTCAGAGGCAGTTATGTCATTGTAGAAAGCAATTAAGGTTGGTCAGGCATGATTTGAGCTTGGTAAATCCACACTGGCTGTTCTCAATCACTTTCTTGTCCTTTGTGTGCCTGGAAATTATTTCCATGAGGATCTTTTCTGTAACTTTCCCTAGGATTCAGCTAAGACTGATGACTCCAGAACCTTCCTCCTGCCCTTTCTGAAGATGGGTGTGATATTTTCCTTTTCCAGTCATCAGAAACTTCCCATGTTTGACATGATCTTCTAAAGATAAGAGTGGCCTTGCAGTAACACTGGTGAAATTCAAGCATTCCTCTGATATTTCTTTGCTGTGGGTAATGCTAAACTGCACACAGATTTTGCTGGGAAGACCAGGAACCTGGGAAGTCAAACTTTTCCACCAAAAAATCAAAGCAGAAAGGGACTGAGTGCCTTTCCTTTTCCCTGTGCCTTGTGGCTGTTTTCTGCCCCACTGAGCCACGGCTCCACATTTTGTTTTTCCATCAACATGTTTATTTTTCCCCTTCTCATCCCCCACTAGTTTCAACTCCAGCTAAGGTTTTTACAACTCCATTCTTGCATATTTGGTGCATCTGTAACAAACCTAACGAGATACAACATCGTGCATTTTATGTATTCTTCATTTATCTCTAACTTAACCACCCAGGATTCTGCCTCTTCACCAGATAATCTATCAAACTAATGCCTACTGCTTCTGAATTCATCCAGAACAGCTATAAAATATGCAATAATATTCTAAGCAACTTTTAACCTAGCTAAGTGCTCATTGATACATATATTCTACACTTACCTTCATTGAGAATTGTTTTCCTGTTCTTTACTGAAGTATTTTACCTACAAAAATACTTAAATGAGGGATGAGTTTCAGTTTGCAATAAAAATATCCAGTACCTACTTTGGGGTGAGTTGAATCACTGTGTTTTCTGCCCACCTGTATTGACCAGATATCTACTGGCTATAATGGGAACTTAGACACCTAGCACAGACACCAACACCTATACAAACACAAGTATGACTGGGTGCTTTAAATTGGAAGTAAATTTCACTCAAGGTGTCATTTTTACCATTTCTTCTTTCTTTAGAACATGTATATGCAATAAATGGGAAATGTAAAATGATATTAATAAAAGCACAACCTCGTGGAATTAAATCTCACAGAATCTGACTTATATTAGATATATGTACATTATTAAAAATTCATAGATGTGAAATCAGGTAGAGAAGAGTTATATCAGTTCTTAACTGCAAAATGAACATACTGAAAATACTGTGATCAGGAAAAAGTAATTAAAAACTAATAAAAGTCTTCCCATCAAATCTACAAAGTTCAAACAAAATGTACTCTCTACTTCCCAAATGGATTAATGTACATAAAAATGTTATATCAGTAGGCAGGGATTAACACTGCTTATTAGGTCTTACATATTTAACATTAAAAATCGTCAAAATATTTTACCTTGAAGCAATAAAAAAGATTAGGATGTATACTCTGACTGGAAGTGGCCAACAGAAAAATTCCATGGCAGGAGGGAATTCCAGCTGTGGAACTGTTGTGTATGTCTTCTCCTCAGGAGAGCAGGTTAACTTGCTAGAAGAAAGGGAGTGTAACTCAACTCTACATTGTATTGTCCCTTGGGGGTTATACACCAGTATCATTAATTAAAGCTGTTTATAGGAGGCTTCCACTAGTGCCTGTGTCAGGGCAATAAAAAAACAAAACCAAAACCAAACAACAAAAAATGACACAACAGAAAAAATAATAAAAACAAACAACCCAAAACCAACCAACACAAGAACTAAGAAACCAACATAGAGTGATGAACATCCCTAAAGAGCTCATCCATGAGTACCCATACAAATGAAACTGAGGCAAATAAAAGAACCCACCTGTAGATGTTTAAAATGTGGTTATGTTCATCTTGATCAACAGTGCATTGACTGTGAATGTGCTGCTCTTAAAAGCATCTGTATTTGCTCAGCATAACATTTCCAACCTTGACAAGTCACAAGATAGCAGACCTTTAGATTACATCATTCTTCATTTTATTTCATTTCTTTCCCATCTTAGTTCTGCTATCATACAACCACTTAGAAGCAGTAATGCCATATATCAATTTTTTAAATGTATAAAGCAGCATTCATTCTACTGAATTACCAAACTACTAAAATCATCAGTGTCATACTTGAGGGAAAACATGATGGTGATCAAAATGTTGGTCCTCTGCAGAGTTAGATACCAGACATCTAGTGGTAAGGAATTCCAGAACTCTAAAATAATTATTTTCAGTTACAGACACTACAACTTTCTGGGGTTTTTGCCTTACCTTCTCCCTTAGCATATTAGTAAAAATTCTCCTATTAAACTTTCTGACTCCATCAGTCCTCCCAGTACTGCTACATCTCATATCTTCACCTTATCTATGGGCAGATAATGACATTGTTAGATTTCACACTAGATCTACAGGTCTTGATGGTCACTTTTTCACATTTGCCCTAATATTTCAGAATATAAATAGAATTTACCCTTGAACAATGCTTAGAAAATGAGGCCTGGAGTAAGAAGTGAAAAGTTTATCCATAGAGATTAACTACAGAACTGTGAATCCAGGACCACCCTGAGTTCTTAGGGAAGATTTATTAGAAAACTCTGTGAGTTGCTTTGCCCTTAACAGTGTGATTTCTACCAGATGTCCTGGATACTGCCCATATTGCTACTGTTACATACTGTAAATGTTCCAAACTTGCAAAGACAACTAAGGAATTCCATATTGGTCTACATTTTGATTGAAAGCATTCATCAGAAACAAGAAAAAAAGGTAGAAAACAACAAAATGAAGGTTAAGCTCTAAGAGAAACTCATACATTTAAAAGGGCATATATGAAGAGTCAAGGCAGCAGTCAACCATCACTAATACCAAACAGCATAAACTAAATGTTGCAGGGAGCATTAATTTGCATTTCATATTGAAAGACAAAAGGAAGAAAAATTAAATATGGCCCCAAAAGACTTTGGTTTCCTACTCTCACAGGATAAAGAAGGCAACTGGGGAATCTGGAAATGCTGGTCTCTGCTAGGGACATCAGTACAGAAACCTCCATGTATTCATTAAAAGTAGTATAACTACAATTATAAATAAGCACAGACTAATTAGATGTTGCACTGACCTGTGTGTGACAAATACTTGCCATTTTACAATCTGTACTGGTTGTCTGAAAGAAATACCTTCTAACATAGTAAGAAGTGACCTTAGAAGCATGTAGGTCCAGAACCCTGCTATTGCAAGCCTCATATAAAATAATCTCTTCATAAAAGCAACCTAAGACAGTTTCTCTTTGAACAATTCTATTTGTAATGAAAATCAGAACTCGTGCAGTTATTTTTCTTGATAAGATAGTCCATTTGTTAAATTTTTAACTAAAGCTTCACAATGTATTTCCATTTTTTTTAATACTTTCTGCTCCACGAGTCATATCCAAGTGTGATCTGATTTTGCACAGGGAGCCAAATGAATTGCAGGACAGGAGTAGATCTGTCTGGTTCTCTGCACTGAGGCCAGCAGGCTAAACTGTGGCTTTGCTGCGAGCACGACACTGCTCTGGGAAACAGCTGAGGAAACAGATTGCAACTCCCAGACTGACAATCTGCTCACTGAGGTTCTCCTACTTCAGAAGAGAAATATCTTGGGCCAGGCCTATATGTGGTGTAGCTGCACTAAGTAAGGGTGAGTAAGAATGAAGCCATTCCCTGCCACACTCTGCCAAGCGTAGAAGGGGAAAAAACACAGCTCCATGCAGGCTGCTCCACCCTCCCATGCTGTGTAATGGCAGCAGCCAGCAAAGAGCAAAAAAGGGGCCAACTCCTCAGCCTTCTCTGCTGCCCTGTGCCAGTTCACATTATTTCATATTCTATTCTGTAGTCCTGTTAAAAATCCAAAACTCTGTTAACATGCAAAGTTTAAAAAGACTGAACATTAGCATTTAGTCAAGAATGGTCCGTTTTGCCTTAGCCTGTGAGACGTTAGTAGGGCAAAAAGCAATGTACATGGCTGCATGTGGCAATATGATGTAAGGTCTCTGAGACACACTAAGACCTTCAAAATTATTTTTCCTCTGAATGAAACTAAGCCCATCTCTATCCAAACCATTTGGTCAATAAAATTGCGTTGTGTATATACAGTTAATAAAATTAAGTAAACTAAAAATACTGGTTTTGTTAAAAGCACTTTTTTATGTGTTAAAACATTTCATGTACATCTAAGGATTTGGGATACAGGAATTGAATTACACATTCTGTTAGAGAAACCGTGGGATTTTGCTCTCAGTTTTTGTGTTTATATTGAAAAAATATAAAAGCCAGTGAAATAATTTTAAAATCGATGGAAATTCTCTTTGCTATCTATTACACACCTAAAAAAATATTTCTTTTTTATTATGAAGTATAGTTAATAAACGGTATATGACAATTCCAGGAAATTAAATCCCAGAAGAAACAGAGAAGAAGCATCCCTTACACTTCTAAACTCTGCATGTTTTCTGAGGTGTTTCATAGTAAAAAAAGAGATCCCAGCCCTGCAGTAATGTTTTGGTTGGAGACAGTAGCCTACCACATGTGCAGCACAGCTTTAGATCTCCTAGTGTATCCCATCTGGAAGTCAGATATATCTCCACAGGTCATGATTCTTTGGTGCAAAGTCCATCAAACTGTGCAGATGCCTCAGAAACTCCAGGGCATCTAAAATGCCAATAAATATCTAAGTTTAAGCAATTAAATCACTCTATTCCAGGTGTTCACAGAGGATAACACAGGCTTTAGTATGTTTGCAATGCCTTGATGAGAACTTTTGCATCTGAAGAATTCACCCTCAGTATATTCCCACAGTCTTCATACTCCAGAGGAAAGAGTGGAGATTGAGGTAGAGAGCCACAAACTGACCCAGAACCTTCAGTGCTTCTCCTGACATGAAACAGGTTATATGGCTCACACAGGCAAGTGTCACTGATTTAGATTAATCAATTTGGGCCTGATGTCTTCATACACAGTGTCTATGAGAGATACCTGGGTGCATATGACCTCTTAATTGAACATATATCATCTTTATGCACCTTGCACATACTCTGCTCTAAAAATGAGTTTAAATCCTCACAGGAACTCCTGTGTTTATGTGTTTAAATAGCCTTCCAGAAGAGTGCTACTTTCCTAAATTGTTGTAATAATTTAATGACTTAGAACTTAGAAGTCAGCTCTTCAAAACATAATTTACTCTGCAACTAACATCATTGAGCAGGTTCAACTATAAAACGACCATACAAAGGCTTGCCCTATTTTTTCCCCCAAGTGCCATAAAATTCACTAAGAGTGAGGAAAAAAAAAAATGTTATAAAGATGTAAATAGGAGATCAGAGCTCAGATGTTTTATTCCCTGGTTCAGATAGCAATCGATGGCATCTGTCAATTCATGAATATTACATTTCATTCACAAGGAACATAATTACTGCAAGGCAAATTTCCACCAAAAAAAAAAGGCAGCAAGATATGGAGAGTTCAGCTATATCAACTGAGTTCTCTCCAGCACCTAAAGAAACCTGAGGTGCTGCTACTTAGATCAATGTATCAGGCACAGCATTAGTCCATTTTATGCTGAAGGACTTAGACTTTTCCAACTTCATGTCAGGAAGAGAACTGCCAAAAGGAAAAAGAAACATCAGCATGGCCCTTTATCACCAGAAGGGAACAAGAACAGTTCTGGGGCACTGGTTTAGTAAACAAGCAATAATTATGATCAATGAACCACCAGAGTTCCTGTCAAATGCAATGTCTCCTAAATATTCCATAAAAAGAAGAAAAATACATCCCTATTTTTTTTTTTTGTTGCTTCCTCTTTAACTTTCAAATGTAGTTTTGTTAAAGCTTTTAGTATAAGAAACTGTGTGCACAAAATACTACTATAGCTCTACTTTACTAGTCCTAACTGGTTTCCTACTGAAAAAATCTTCAGACCACCCCAACCAACCTCAAATTCAAACTTCTATGCCAATCATGGCCCAGCTACAACTTTGTCACTTTCAGCATGTGTTGATTTCCTAGAGTATCAACATGACCAAGCTTCATTACCTTCTTTTGTTTCCACGTGTGCTGTACCAGGATGATCCAATCTTAAATCTTGCATGTCATTCTGGACTTAATCCATAATTACTGGCATCAGTGAGCTCATCAAACTTTTCAGAACAAGGTATGTTACAATTCCTAACCCATACAATTCTTTCTTGGAAATACTTTCTGTAATCTGCAATGCTTAGTAGCTTCTATTTTTGAGCATTCCTGGTCAAGTCAATGAAATCATTAATATTCCCTCTAAAAAAAGTAGTATGTTCAATACTGTGTTTCTCTGTGAATAATTCTGCATCAATCCATTACTGAATTATTTTTAAATGTATCCAACTAACTTCTTTAAAGCTGGAAATATTTTAGTAGCTCTATGCTAAATTTCTACTTTTAATGTATGAAGTTACATTTACAGAAGCCACAGACTTTCCTTATCACATAAGAAATATCATAAATAAAACAGTACATGTTTTACTTCATTTCAGTTCTCTTTAAGCTTAGTGCACTTCCAGAGGAAAAAAAAAAAAAAAAGAAAATACTACAGTTGAGTTTACAATCTAAAATACTCCAGTTCTGAGTAACAAACAGTGACTGTCATGACACATCTTTATACACAAAATACATGGTTAATGTGTTCTGTGCACACAAAGTAAAACACTGCTGTTTAAATAAAAAAAATAAATAAAAAAACCCCAAACAAATACACTCCCCCTGGATATAGAGAACTCAGGATATGACATGAAAGAAACAGTGGAGGAATATAGCACAGGTATTAGCCCTGAAGATAGTCCCTACACAATCATGCAGTATAACTGGGTTATAAACAGCTAGTTTTTATACTGAAGTGAACTTTTGTACTTACAAAAAGGTATCACATTTTAAGAAGGCTCATGCTTTAAACTCAACCAATTGTCTAGCAAGCTCCTCACTGAGCAGCCTATTCAAGTACAGCACAAAACCCAATCACATGGTGTGTTTTGATTTTGGTCAATGAGTTAGTAACCAAACAATAGTGCAAAAACTAGTTCCACTGGGACACGACAGAACTTCAGTAAGATGTGAGTATCTGAACTGTTGTTTGCAGCACCAAAACCAGCTTTAAAATAACAAGACTTTATAACAGAGCTGAAATGGGCATAAGTTAAACAGTCACACTAAATGTTCTCTGATGGTGAACACTGAAATAATATAAACACATTGACAAGGAGATACTGACAATAGAATCAAAAATATAATTTAACTTAAGCCATTTCTTAGGCCTTTCTTTCTTTCCAGAAAACAAAACAAAATGAAATCCACCACTATCACCAAACAAACAACAAAACCCCAATCAATTCAAGTTCTAGGTCAACAGTTTCAGTTCATTCCATCTTCTGCTGTGCCTAGTGTAGCACTGAGCACTAGCCCTGGACTGGGTGCTGCAGACCTCTTGTTTGAATCCTACCAAATGTCATCCACACTTGTGATCATGCTCTTAGTAAAGAGCATGATGAAACTTCACATCAGAGCCGTGCTGTAGATGGCCTGAGGTATGACTAATGACTGAAGTTCAGTCCTTTCATCTAACATGGCCAGTAACCTAGTTTCACTCCTCTAAATCCAGGTATCTTGATAGTAATGCTGCTTTTACCTAACCTGCTCCATAAGTTTTACGCCTCCTCTGCCTTGATCATCTCTCATTTATATATAAATATATATATATCCTTTGTTTTGTTTGCTCATTACTATGGCATGCTTAATTTCTCCTACAAGTGAGGGTAGAAACTATGGGTGAGGGTAAGGGGGGAAGCTATGACTTTTTGCACACAATACAATCCCTTGCCTGTGATTAACACCTCCATCTGTGATTAAAAGTAGTAATTTGAAGGTGAAGTATCAGAAGGTGAATAATGACAATTGTATTGTGCATATCTGTCCGGCAATAAAAAGCTAAGTTCTGCACCACAGCTAGTAACAGAATGAATAAGTACCTTACTGACGCATTGAAGGCAAGAAATTCGGTACAGCTATATTGATAAAATGACTGCCTGTGACTTTAAATACAGGCACACTTGGACTTGGCGAGAGAGAGTAAACGATTTATTGTTACTATGAAGGATGCGGGAATGGAAATGAAGATGAGAGAGGCGGCGATGATGATACCAAAGAAGAGGTGAATATCCCCAGCATCCGATGGGGAACGATGACCCTACCTCAGTAAGCTGGATAAGGGAATAGCTCCAGATCCACTGCCCAGGATCCCTCCTTTCCTCCCAGAGAGGAGTTTCTCCACCAGTGCCACATTCCCAGTGCGAGCAGCTTCCAGCAGTTCCTGGTCCTTCCCCATGGTCAGGAACCAAGCAAGACCCCAGAGACCCCGTCGCGTACCAGGAGAGCTGCACCCCGGCCCGCAGCGGCCCCCTCGCTGCACCGAACGGTTTCACCTCCCCAGACCCTGCCTCAGAACAGAGCAGAGCAGAGATTCCTGCAGTCCCTTCCACACCAGCAGGAGCAGCAGCAGGAGGGAGGAGGAGAATCACCTCCTCCTAGTTTCACTGGATCATTTCTGGGTGGAGTGTGGAAGAGAAGCCGGGAGGGGGGGGGAGGACGAGGCCAAGAAAGAACCTCCCCCCCACTCCCATGAACGCACCCCAAGCCCCGGCCCGCAGGACGGGGTGGTGGGGAGAGAGAGAGCAGCCTCACGCCCCGTGGCCGTGGCCGGCCGGGCTGGGGCGGGATAACGGCCCTCACGGACTGACGGACGGAAGAAGGGAGGGACAGAGGGAGGAGGCGCAGCCCTGACTTGCCAGGCCCGTTGCTGGGGAGACGCGGCTGGCGCGCTCCCAGTGGCTGCCCGGGCTCGGTGCCCCCCTCC
>JANHGL010005820.1:115990-146235 GCA_024611195.1 Ceyx melanurus | reverse complement strand
AAAAATAAAACAGACGCCACCTTTTTTTTTTTTTTGGGGGGGGGCGGCCCCCGGCCACCCATGGGGGGGGCCCCCGCGCCGGGGGGGGGGCCGGGGGGGGGGGGGGGGGGGGGGGGGCCGGGGAGCGAGGATGGGGATGGGGCCGGGGCCAGGGCCAGGTGACAGGGATGGGGACGGGGAGCGGAGCGGCGAGGGGGCCGCGGGGGCCTCGCCTCCGAGCGGGTCCATCAGAACCTGCGCCGGACCCCGCGCCGTTAAGCAAGCCTAAAAAAATAGGTATTTTAACTCTAGGCGGTAAATTTGTCACCTGCCTGTTGCACAGCCAACATAGGTACTCTCTTGTACAGTTGGGGTAGTGTACCAGTACCTTTGCAGTAGCTGTGCGATTCTATTCTATGTTAACGGATCTAAGGCTTTAAACCCCATAAAACTTCCTATAGGTGCCTCACTTGGTAGGGAAGAACTCAGTGAAAGCACTTATACACGTTAAAGGTAGGCACATTTCTCAGTCTCTGCTGGATGAAAGCTGTAGGTTGGAGATTGCTTTGAGCAGAAATCTTAGTAGGATTAGGAGGGACCATATTCTTTCTTGTTTGTGTTTGTGAAGTAGAATGTTTTCCTAAAGAACAAAATACAAACCAGAGTGGTACGCTTGGAATTAATGTATAAGCAAAACTGCCTACAGTTTTCTCCAGTGGGTCTTAACTGATGTCACCCTTTAGCATTGTATATAATAACACACACACCAAAAAAAAAGCTAACTTCACTAACCCGAAAGCTACATCTTTTAAAATACTCAGAAGCTGCTGTGTCTGTTTGTTCCAAGAAACTGCGGAGAATCAGTTTGCAAATCCAATAGCTTGGAATCCAGGTCCTCCTCCCTGTGTTCTCCTCTGCTCTTTCCAGAGCTTTAAGGACACTGACCCTGGCTCCAAACTGATGAGATTTTGTTCTTAAATGCTCTTGGCACAGCTACACAGCCGGCACGGGGAGCAGGAGGGTTTTACATTGACAGGATTCCAGGCAAGAGCCAGTGTTAGGAGCACATCAGTCCCTTCCTCCTTAGTTCTCATCTATTTAAAACTGCTCAAAAATAAATAGATGTTTTAAATAGATGAGAGTTTGGAGCTTTCTAAAGTCACAGTGTAAGGGAGCCACATAGATGTTAAAGGCTTCTGCTCCTGTGCCTCCAGTGTTCTGAACTGAAATACAGTCTTTGAAAAGAAAATGCCACTAGCACTGGGAGCTTCTAACTCCACAGTGGGTTAAACTAGAATGAAACTGTGATGGTTTTGAAAAAAAAAAAAAAAAAACCAACGAAAAAACCAAACCTGAGATAAAGCCAAAAGGAGCCCCAGCCTGCAGATATACTAAGAATTTAAGACCACTGCCTCCTCTCCCAGCAAACATATGTCTGTTGTTTTTTTAACTTGGAAGACATTCTCAGCAACTGAATAGTTCAGCCTTCCAAAGGCTAATTATTGTGAATCTCGAGTATGCTGAATATTTTTACAGTGTTTAGGGAACAAAAAATACCTTGAAAACAGAGAGAGGGGGTGATGACTGAGTAAGTAGAGAGAAACTGATGTTGTACTCAGGATTGCTGCTTTGCACAAGGACGCTGTCCTTCAGAAGTTTTCCAGAATGAGATCACAACTACGTGTGTGGCTGGGTTTGTTGAACAGAGGGCAAAAACTGCATCATTCCACAGCAGAAACCAGTTGTTTTTAAGAAATGTGGGATTTAAGTCATGTCAAGCAGAGGGCAAATGCGGTGTATTAGTGGCTACTGTACAGCAAATGGTAAGGGACCTCGAGGGAAATAGAGCCACAAAGGTGGATGCCTTGCATAAAATGGTTGAGGTTTAAAAACATTCTTGTATTAAGTATTAGCTGAGATTAATTAGTTGAGGTCAAGCAGTCCTCACAAATTTACATGACAGCTCTGACTTCCAGTGTTCTAATTCTAACACGGAAATCCATACTTTTCTTCTCTGTTCTCTGGTGTGGTTTTTTTCCTTTTTGTCTTTTTTTTTTTTTTCTCCCCCACCCCCATGCATCCCCCCCAAGTCTGGAGGGTCTTAGGTGTTAGAGATGTGGTTTGGCTGCAGTAATACATTTAGCTGTTAAAACTTCTACAGCAAACATAAAGAGAACTTAAGTGAACCACCACTGCAGTCTAAAGCTCAGCTCGAAATTTCTTCACACATAGAAGTACCTTCTTCCAAAGGACAAAAAATGCATCTGTCCAGCACCAAACAGCTAGATGCTGGTCTTTCAAAAACAAGCTTGGTGCCTACTAAAGTTCCTGAGGATCCTCTAGTAGATGGTACTACTGCCTGTGAGAAACCTGCTCTGGTTGCCTCCCTGCCTCCTGTGGAAAGGGCACTGAATGAGTTTATAGTCACAGGAGTTAGTATCTCACACAACTTACCAGGCACATCACTCACTTGAAGAGGAGTTGTGAAAGCCATTCACACTGTTTCTATTCCTTTCCCTCATGGTTCAACAGGAAGTAGTTGAATAACCAGCAATGCTTGATATGTCAGGCTACAGAGGCAGCAAGTGGCCCTGGAGGCCTTGGAGATCCACCAGGCAGCAAACCTTAGCCTGCGAGGAAAGCTGAGTCGGGAGCTCACAGTTCACACACTAGAGCTTGACAAGGTTGAATGCTGCTTGCAGCTACAGAAGAGCACTTTTACACTAGTGTAGATTCAATAATAATACTTTAAACTTCTCAGCTAAAGGAGACAACCCTAACACAAACATACCTTTAGCCACAGCTTTGTATAGGTAAGTGACTCTAATTAAAAACAAAAGAGAACAGCTTAGTCTCATTGTCATCAGAGTAGGGAAAAGAAGCAACTGGCCTTTACTGTGTCACTAAAGTATATAGCACACATGACTCCAAATACATACATGAAGTAAATTTGCAGAATAACACTGTATCAATGTTAATATAACTTCTGTGTGAAGAACTTTTTGAACAGAACTGTTCCTTTCAACCATGACTGTTTGTTCCTTCAGGCAGAAACTGTAATTACTCAATGGTTTGAAACTAATATCCTGAGGCCCCAATAATTCTTGAGTGTTACTGCAGTATAAATAGCACTAATGTTTCACAAAGAGACAAGTCCTTCTCACTTTCTTCATCTAGACACTTACATTCACTTCCAAGGAACTCAGATAGTCAGATTAGTTCTGGATGGGTGTGTGAGGCTTGGAAAGAAGTGGCTTAGCTTTGCTGAACTCATTCATTGCTGGTGGCCCTCCTTTGTGACCTGGAGATCTGTAATGATTAATCCTGATGCATCTAGGTGTTTCCAGACTCACACTACATTACCTTGAGTAAACAACCTTCTGCCTTCATCTCCTTGGATTTGCCATCATGAATGTATCTTTGTAGCACCATCCCCAGCACCTGCTCGGAAAAAAGTAATCATCTGTCCAGGCATCATTATTGCCACTGCAAAAAGGTGTCTGCTGTGCAAAACACTACACATGTCCCAGCAGATAAATCATACTGGCTTTTCCATCTGGGAGTCCCATAGTCCAGAAGCAGAGTAGCTTTTCAGGGATGAAGGAATGTTTATCATGAGACTTAGAACCTGGTCTGTACATGAAGCTGAAGCAATCAGTGGCACACAGATATTCCAGAGCTACAAGGCTGGATGGGAAAAGAAGGTGAACTAATGATAGTCAGGGTACTGCTCATCCCTCCCCCTCAATCTACTACCAAAAAAGATAAGCCACGATGACTTTCTCTTCTGCACTAAGTCACACTGAAAGTTGAATCCATTTAGCAGAAGTCTAATGCCAGTCTGTTACCTGACCACTGCCACCTCCAACAAAATACATGCTTAAGGCAAGTAGGAGTTGGTTTCTTTTCAAATTGCTGACATAACTGTCATTAGTAAAAGATGTGTGGATTTGCATAGTGTTGGATTACATTTTCCTGAAGGAGGAGAAATCTGTACCAGAATATTTGTCATTTTCACAGTTATCCTCACATACATAAAATAACTGATTCAGAAAAACAAGATTTTTTTCAAGATATTAAAATCTCCACAGTGTGCTGTTGCAATTATTATTTCCCTCAAGGAAATAAATGTATCTTGTCTACAACATAATTAAAATATCTATTGAACTTTTTTACTACACTATTCCTTTCAATAGTAGTTTCTTTGTACAGTCAATAAATAAACTGCAGAGGAAATTAGGGGGAAAGGACCACAAAAATGAGAAAATACATTTAATTATTTCACTTTACCTTAGGAGAAGATATGTTTAAACTAACACATTCTTCTCAAAAGCAAAGTAAATATTATAACTAATATTTCAAAACTTTCACAGCATGGCTATGTCATATGCCATGAATACTAACCTCTATAAAAATAAACTTCAATAGTGGATCCTGATTTTTCACTGTTGTATTACATGCTGCTTAGATTTATGAAAGGTCAGGGAAGAAGTGTCTGTGGAAAATAAAGCTCCTCCTGACTTGAATAAGCATTAAGAATGTCTTAAAATTTCATCATTATACATAATCAAGGCAGACTAGCCCATCAGCATAAGTGAAAGAGAAGCAGACAGTAGTGGCATGAGACTACAGAAAGAGGAGCTATGGCTGTGGGAACACTAGCAGCAGCTGCCTAATAACCTGGAAGGTAAAGTTTTCACCCTTTGTCTATTCTTGTCTCCCCCTTTGACATCTTGAGATTATACTGGTGGGCGGCTTGGGTGTCTTCTGTCTACTTTAACCTTACTCTCCATGTCACAAAGAAAGAAACCCAGCCCTGCCTGTGTTCAAAACTAGTACCTGAACTTGACTGTCAGGGTAAACAATAGTTTAAAGATGAGCTAGGCACACAGAGCAGAAGATTCTGCCTCTATGGATTAAAAAAAGGGCGGAATACTACTTTTAATTATGGAATTGGAGCAGGTCCCAGCCACACCAATGTTAGAGGTTGGGAGTATGTGTATAGGTCCTCTGTCTGCTGCTCTTTCAAGGTTTGTGGTGGAAGGTGATGAAATGAAAATTACAAGCTTTTTTTTTTTTTTTTTAAATTAGGTAAGGAGAAAAATGCTGGTCTTTCATTTCCATCACTTTTTCTCCAACAGCAAAATGCGTCTGCAGAGGTGTTTAATGTCAGTCTGCAGTGTGTCTGTCTGTGTTTTGCATCAGGATGCTCGAATACTGACCCTGGTTTAAGCATGAGAAGCTCTGAGGGTCCCCTCTACCCTCAATTATCATGTGAGTCTGTGATGAGGTGTGGCATCGTGCCTAACAAGCAGCCTCAGGTGGAAACAGGCACAGCTCATGCCCATTTTGGGTGGGACAGAAATCAGTTTCAAGAAAATAAGCCTGCAGGGTATTAATGTTCAAGGCTTCCTGGTGTAGACTGCAGGTGGGCAGGAGTTTGAGGACTGAAAGAGCTAGGACATTCCAGAAGGGATGAAGTAGACCCCAGAAAACACTAAGCGTTTAAACAAAACACTAGGCCCAGCCTGAACTGATCTTGCCACCAGGCAGGTCGTAACACAAGAGTACTGCAGAGAGACACATGAGCCCAGCAAAGAACCTCACCTGTATTTAGAAAACAGAAATTCAGTTTGACCTTATAGCAAAAGGGTTTAGCCAAGAAGAGCCTGGTGGGGGCTGACAACACCAGATAATTAAAGCATCATTTGTAACCAGCCAAATCAGTGATGTGAGTGACTGCTTCCAAAGTAGATGAAAGCTGTCCCAAGTAGCTTGCAAGATCCTGAGCACAGCAGGCATGTGGAGGTCAGAGGAAGACACCAACTTGATTTGTTCTTATGACACTAGCCTCACATCTGACTCCTAAATATGGATGTTTCTTCCTGAGGTAGACTAAGTATGCTTGGTAGCAATTCAGATGCTGTGCAAAGGGACACTGTGCCAGTGAGAAGCACTGATCCAGGATGGTCTTCCTGGGACAGAAGAAGGTGAATGGGGGAAGGACATGCCTAGCAGTTCTCATCAAGGACTGTGATCCTAAATTATGTGCAGTGAACCACTACCCTCCACAATGGTATGGAGCAGGGGTCTCAACAAATAGATAGTTCTCAAAATGCTTCTTCGAGAATCACCTATATGGAAATAACCTGAAGTTGTGCCTCAGTGATAAACTGTCTGTGAGTGAGATTCTGGTTTGAACAGATGTAGGTATGGTGTGAAGAGCAGAGCCATTATCTGTCCAGCTTAAGGTCATCCAGGAAAGCAACCATTTGCAGCAGAAAGTTTCAGCTCATGTAGTTCTTTTTTTTTTTTTTTTTCATTTCACTTGTGTTAACCTTTTGCCAACTGCACTCAGGAAATCCAGAAAATCTCTTGATTCAGGAGAGAATTTGCCAGACTTGTTCATAATGAAATCTAAAATTTTCAGAAAAAAAAAGCAGATTTCTCTCCTTATATTTCAAAAGAAGCATAACATCGTCCAAGACCACAGTTTTGACCTGTCAGAGTTTGTACAATCTTGAACTAAAAAGATATAACCTGAAGACAACAAGAATGATCTACTTCTGTACAGAAGCTTCCTATCTATTCAAAGCACACTGACAGAGATCTCTGACCTAAGAACAGGTAATTCCTATATTCCTTGTAAACTGACTTCATCTGTGTTGTCCCTCATTTTCTGTGGGCCTGTAGCCATGGCTGACAAGGATTGGGATTCTTCTCCAGGGAGGTAAATTTGATGATTTCCCGCAAGGTCCTGTGCAGTTTTTCAGAGTTGATTTAAAGACAACTGCAATTATGAAAATTAGAAATCACGACTGCCAACTATTTAAATTGAGACAAACCCTCTCCAGTTGAAAGAACCTGAACAAAGACCATATGTAAGTCCTTAGCATTGACTGGCAAAAACACCAGTGGTTTTCTTGAGTGTTTGCCAGTTTTGCTTAAGATATGCTACACAACGTTCTCAGGGTCTGTGGGAATCTCTTGGATTCTTTACAGTTCAGTTTATCAAATCCTGACAGTTTCAGCTTCAGTGGTTCATTATTTAAAACAGCTCTTGCAATCCACAAGAATACAGTTCTTTAGCCTTCTCTTGTCATCTAAGTTATCATGTATCTTTCAAAGCCTAGAATAGATTTCTACTAAATGATTTAGCTCTGCTCAAAGATAGGGCTGATAAAGTGAACTTTCATTCCTACTACCTGTTGTTTTATTAGTTTTAAAATGAGGTGGGTTTTTTCCTTCTGAAAGAACTTAAGATGTGTTTTTATTGCAGAGAGGATCTAGGTAATTTGACATCACAATTAGGTAGAACAAAGCTTCTTACAAAACTATATAAATAGTTAGTTACTCTGAACAAAAGATTCACAATGACAGTTTATTTCCTCATAATTTAATGTAGGGTTTGTAAAGAAAAAAATCCACATAACTCATACATTAAAAGTGTTTATTTGGAAGCTGTATTCATATCTCATAATTCTTTTCAAGTTTTCAGGCAGACAGTGCCTGAGAATTAAGTTCTGCCCTGTTCTGGATAAACGGGGTAATTTTACTTAAGTTATGTACGTTTGAGACTACTGTTAAGAGCTCTGATCAGCGCATTAGGGAAATGTTTGGGTTTTTTTCCCTTTCTTTTAAAACATGTTTGTACAGATGAGCTGATGCTGAATTTGCATTTAAACTAAACCTCTTTAGCAAGTAATTTTGTTGACTGCAACTCTTTCCAAATGTTTCCACAGCAATTTTTTTTTTGAGTCCCTGTAGTGTCACCAAGCCTATTATTCACATTAGGAAGAAAAATGTTTTTAAAAGCGTTTTGTCTGAGTTATCTAAGGGAGTGTTTTATGAATTAGAATACGGGTATCATATTTTTGAAAGAGCTACTAGGGATTCTTGGCTCCTCAAAGCAAGGAGTGTTTTTCTTTATTTTTTGGTAAGTGTGTCTGCTGTAAAGAAATGTAAAATAGTGTCTCCTGTGCATTGAAAAAAAGTTCATGTGACCTAGTTAAGTTTGACATGTGTTGAATACTCCATTAACTAGTCTTCACAGTTAAAAGAAGCATGCTTTAAGACATCTTTTCCCCCTCTCACTGTCCAATAATTTTCAGCACATTTAGCCTTCATCTTGTATCACAAAAGTTTATCTTCTCAATGAAGGAGGCTTCAAGTTCTTTTTTACCGGTAAAGCAGTTCAGCTCTATGCCAAACTGGAAAATTTTACCCTTCCCCAGGGTAAATAAAATCCTTGTAAGAAAGAATTCAAGTCAAGCAAGTTCTTCCTAGTTAATCTTCCCATGAGTCACATACTTCTCTGCAGAATCTGTCCTGCTCCTTGTCTCAGAGATATAAGATCAGTATAACCCAAATTATCCTTTATAGCTGAATACTAGCCTCTAACACTAACAAGAATAAAAGCCCTTTGCAGTCACAAACCAAACTTTTTACCTTCTTTCCTCCAGTAGTTTTCTTCACTTTTCCATTCCTCTTGCTGGTTTCCTAGTTCTGGCTCAAAAAATAAAATAAATTAACAACACACTTACCTTTTAGGTTTCTCATACTGGTTATTTCTAAAGTCGCCACCAGTGTCCTGGTGCTTTTCAGTCAGAGGTGCTCTTCTTTTCTTACATTAGCTGATTGAATCTGCATTAGGAAATCATGTTGTTTGCACGGGATCATTCCTCACAGCTCTCCAGTGCAGATGGCTTAGACTGAAAGCAACAGCAGTTGGCAGGGGGCACCAACCTGGGTGCAAGGGCTTGTACTGCCTGTTACAGTCCACTTCTAATTTGCTGTAAGAATCTTAACTTGGAAAAAAAAAAAAAAAAAAGCTCTTTGAATATACTGGCTGAGATCCTGTAATCAATTAATCTTGCACAGTGTCTTAACTATTCTATATAACAATTGTTTTCACAGGGTAATTCCAGTAAGAACAATACATAACAAAAGGGTTTTTTCCTTTTTTTTACTTAATAAACCTGAAATAGTGTCTCAGAGGATGATCTATTTTGTATAAACATGGAAGTACAGCACCTTCCAGGGCTAGATGTTATGTATGGTACATGGGAAACCTTTCTTCAAAAGTAAGAAAACTACATCTCTTAAAAGAACAATGAATGCTTAAAACTGAGAGTGGGGGTGAGAAGCTGTGATTTAGTTTTCATCACCAATAGTCCCAATTCCACACTTTACCAACCCATCTGAAATGTTGTGCCAAGCAAGCAGAGTCATCCTGAGGTGAAGAGCTGCTTTTTATTGGGTATTATGGCAATACACACCCAAAGGTCTGTGTATTGTCCAAGAGGATCTTGGTCATAGACAATAATCTCACTGAAGTGCTTGGAATGTTTTCACAGTTTCATTTTCCAGGATATCTGCAGAAGCATAGCTGATGATGTCTAGGCATTGTGAAAGATGAATTGGACTCTCCTGACCTTCAGTAGCCACTAGGCAGCCTATTGAATTCAAAAGCAGTTACACTCATGTTTTTTCTGCCTAAACCTTTAATTTAAAGGTGTTTAGAGTCACAGGTTTAAGTATACTGGAGTAACACAAACTATAGCACAAAACACTTTCAACTGCAGGCAATTAATTAACCTTTGTTTATCTGTATATGTTTTACTAAGTCTCTTTTCTACCTATGGGTTTTAAGGTATACAAGAATAAACATAATTAAGATTTATATAAAACAAACACCAATGTACTTAAAGGAAAAATCCTACCTCCTTACTTTATTTTAAAAGTACAATGGTGTGAAAAATAAGCATAAGTTTTAGGTTCCCTTTTTTTCACTTAGGAGTGTTGTCTGGCTTTTCCATACCATATAAATAAATAGAACTATATAACCTGGAGATAGGAAAGCACTTGTTTAAACATGCTTATGCCCACAGTACCATAATTTACAGAGACTCAGAGTTGGCACAATGCTCTGACATAGAAATTTAGGGTTGCACCACATGTACTGAACAATTGCTCTAATGTTTGAAGTACAATGGCCACACTGTTTTGTTTCCAAGTTCTTCAGGAAAAATCAGTACAGATTATTTGGTACGATATTACCTCTAGGTACTGTAGAAAAGTATTCCATGTATTATTTCTGAATATATCTGTTACTTATAATACTGTAAAAAAACCCCAACACTTCAAATTAAAGCTTAGGCATAACTTACCCACTGGCACTTGGGGCCAAAACTCTGAAATTCAGTGGAAACTCCGTGGTAGCCTGTGGATTCAGAAGCTGCAGGTGGAACACTAAAACACAAACAAACAACAGGCTTTCTAAAAGAATCTCCAAGTTACATACACCAGTTTCATACCATGTCAACCAAACACTCTGTTTTATGAGGTGTTACAGAGTCAGAGGAAAAGGGGTTGAGGGACTATCAAAAAGTAACAGTACAAGGTAGGGGAGAAGAAAACCCCAATCACGTTGTCCCTGTTAGAAGACAGTTCCCAATGCTGGGTGCAGTTGCAATATATGCTGTATAACTGCACACACCCTGGTGCTCTTCAGTTAAGAGAAGTTCACTCAGAAAACCCCAAAAGTTTTCCCTCCATAACACTGCAGGGATCACAGTTTAGCCACCTCTGCATATGGCCACCAGTGAGCAGTTGTAAGACAGAAAGATTTTGGCGACATGTTCATTCTAAGTTTATTTCCTTATGGAAAGTCATCTCTGTTTGCCTGGTGTCCAAAACTGCCCTTGTCTTCTCAAGTCAAGGAAGGCATCTGTGTGGGGTGATTGCACTGAGCACAGAGCTACCATTAGTGTGAGAGGATGTACTAACTAGTCTGTCAGGAAATGTCTCTGCAAGGTCTAAGAGGAGAAGGCAGCTCAGCTCTTCAAAATGACATTTTTTTGAAAGAGACACTGAAAAATGTGAGCCAAAACGTGATCTTTGTAGCCTGGAAAGACCTCCATGGTCTGCTGCATTTCACTCAGCTAGATGGAGAATTTTGACAGTTATGAGAATGCTACAGCAATTATGGGTTTTTTTCTTCCTTCTTTGGTAGTTCTCAGCAAAAACATCTATCTGGGTTTAAAGTGACACTGCTGTGGCTCACTGTCTGACTCAGGTTCATTTCTAATGTTGTCTAGTTCTATTAAGCAGCTCATAATACACCTGTGCAACACTTCTCATTTATAGACTTCAGCAGACTGGCACAGCTGCACCCCATTTTTACACAGAGGGAAAGTCAAGGAAAGCAAGATTGATACTGGACATTCTAATACATGCTGCAATTTGGGTGGCAAGAGGCTGACGGATATTACTTGGTTTTTTTTCTTCTGGTGTGCTGGAAAAGGGTTTAATTAGCCACAGTGGACTTCAAGTGCATAGCCATTTACAGGATTGAAGGCCCCACAGGGTTCCCACACATCCCACAGGCACAGCTGCTCGTGCTCTGGGCACAGGGGCTCAGCCCCACGTGTGGCAGCAGCCTCCCCCTGCACCCCCAGAGCACATCCGCTGCACCCAAACACAGCCTGCTCCCACGTTACAAAATAAGCAGAGGGAGACAGACAACTTTGAAAAGCTGGGTGTGTGGGGTCAGAAGGGTGGTGAAGGGAGGAGAATGTGTGTGAAGGAGGGGACACATTGCAGAAGCTTCCAGGATGCTAAGAAAAAAATGTATTCAGGGGAGGAGGAGAGGGGGGATGCTTTCCATCTCGTACACTTGAGGTTTGAATCAGCAAAAAAAACCTAAGCATGGCTTAAGTGTCCTTTGAATTTGCAGAGCTGGAATACAAATGAAGTGCAGTGTGCACCTGCACCTGGCAGGATGTGAATTAAGGGTGTGCAGGTGGATTTAAGCTTGGAGTTCCCTATTTTGAGTGCCTGAGTTTTACAGTCTTTACATCTTTCCACATAGACTTCTGTCCATTTTCCTCCCCTGTACTGGAAATAGTCACAGATTGATAGTCCAGTTCTGATTACCATGCTGAGGTAAATAAAACCCAATATCCATGGTGTGGAGGTTTATCAGGCTTCATTTTTGCAGCCTGTAGAGTTTTTCCCCACCACTTCTTTGTAGGGTTGACATCCTCTTTTAATTATTGGGCTCTGTTTATTCATCACCACTTTATATCAACTCCCTGCTTTTGGTGTGAGAATTTTTTTTCCATATTAACAAATTTGGGACTTTTTCTGATTGGATGACAGGTATGTCAAGTTAACTGCAAGTCTATTCATATGAATTTATAATTATTGCTACATTAATACAGGACTCTATGTTAGGAGATCCCAATTCTGGATGTAAGAGAAGGACTGTATATCTACTGTACTTCTTAACACCCTGCAACTGTTAAGATAAAACATTAATTTCACTTACAGAGGTTTGGACAATGTTTTTGATTTAAACTACTATGAAATGTGTCATGTTTAAGAATTATTAAGCAGACTAACAGATTTATCAGTTAAATAACTAAGCTTTAGCCTTAAGATTTAAATAGCATAGCCTTAACGTATTTAAATAGCATGTAATTTAGGTTTAAATAATTAGAGACACAACTTTTTAGAAAACACCAAAATAATAGAATTTAGCCTGTCAGTGAAGCTTATCAGCTTAAAAAAACCCATTAAATATTGGGAAGCATGCAGTCACTTGACAATCTCATCATGGCTTATATGATGAACAAGAAATATACACTGGGCTCCTCTTTTGAGTAAAAACCACTTTTCTTGTGGTTTAAGTTTTAAGGCATTTGCACATTTACCAGTTAGACTGCTAGGTCAAAATAAATAAATGTTAAAAAAAATCAACAATTAAAAGAACTATATTCTAAAAATAGACTATCAACTTTTTTATAGCATATGCATTCACATACTCAGAAAAAATATAACCTGACTCTTTTTAAAACAGATTAAAGAAAGTCACCAGCAGCTGCTAGGTTCTGATTTCCCTTCAAAATTAGATTATTAATTTAGGTGCAACTAGAAGGTAAATTTGGCCATTCCAGTTTCTGTCTTTGTATAATGTTCTTCCCTATTTTATAATGATCCCCTATTTCCAAAGAAATTCTGAGTTGCTGGAAAGCTGTGCTGACAAACAGCTGGCACAGCCAGTCAAAAATAGGAGTTAATATTGCCATTCACAGCCACGGGCTGTATGTGGCTCTAACCCAGCTGTTCAGGACAGCAAGGGAGCAGACAAAGGCATGTTTTGCCCCTTCAGGCCTTGCTGCACTGCTTCTGCTTAGCTTTGACTTTGGGAAATGAAAGGAGGCACTGGCTGCTGAATGGGGGACACCCTTGGGAGCTCATGGGCAAAAATATCCATTTTCTTGCTCCTCCAGCCCACTCATCCACAGGGGGACTAGAACAGAAACACAGTGTGGGGTGAGGAAGACGGGGGCTGCATCCAACTTCTCTGTCCTTTCTCCTGCTTCATTGAGGGAACCCCCAAGGCTGGATCAGGCCTCTCCAAGGGCTCCCCCCTCCTGGAAACTGAACATTCAGCCTAAACCATTCTAAGCAGAGAGAAAAATTCTGCCTGGCAGCTGAGAAGGGGAAAACCAAAACCAGGGACCTCCACCACTTTGAATCTTAGGTCAGGTTCAAGTAAGTGAACGAATATGCTGTGATACCTCCATGGGCATGGGAAAGTGGGCAGAAGGCAGGGCTGGAACATGCACACAGGAGGTATACACAAAACCCTAAAAATAAGAGGCTATAAATATACTGCAGAGTCAAAAGTAAGTGAAATGTTTTCAGAAAATCCTAAAGGGAAGTGTGGAAGAAAAGCAGACCAGCCCTCTGAGAATTCTCCTTTCCTAAGTCATAAAAATCTCTGTTTTCCACGTCTTGGAAAAATTGTCCACAATGCTCAGAACAATATGTTTTTATTTTTAGTCTTTTACACAAAATAACTATTAAAAAAAAAAAATCAGTGTCAACTGCTGTGAGTGGGCAAAAGTACCATCTTGCATGTTCTTAAAAGCTGGAGTTGGGGACATGAAAGTGAAATTTTTGAACAAAGTTAACAAGTAAACTTAGTATTTCAGAAACATGTTTATGTCCTTAACTAAAACATGTTTTCCAAATTGCTTTAGGTTTTTATGCCATATGTAAAAAAATGTTTCATGTTCTTCAATTATGAAATTCACAGAGATTTAGAATCTCGTAGTGTTTTGAAAAATGGATACAGCAAATGTATTGTTAATAAACAAAAAAATATATTTAAATTGAATGAAATAGCTTGAAAACAAGCCCAAGTTCCAAAATGGAAAGGATGATACATTTTTTGTCTTCTTTTTCTGAAAGCATCTGACTGTGAAGGAATGTTTTGTTGAAAATGTAAAGATGGACAAATAATCAAAAACTTGGTGGAGCATGAAGCAGCAGCCTGTATTAATTAAACCACAATTATTTCTGTGGCACTATTTGGTTTTTGCACGGTCACACAGTATATTCATGCATACTGTATCTAATCCTGCTATCACTAAATAGACAAACCTCCAGACAGCAGGAATTTGGTTTGGCTAAGTGAAGAACAGTGACTTGTTTCAGATGCTGATATCTGTTTCTTAAAAAGAAGCATTGTTTCTTTTTACTGCATATTCTATAGCTGTGCTGACTGAGGTTCAGGTCACGTGGGAGTGCTCAAGGGAAACCTTCAGACAACACCCAGATATTGCAGAAATGTATAAAGCTGCTAATGAGGCTTTGCCTGGGTGTGTTGTTGTATCTGCAGCTGAACTGGGTGAGACTGAAGCTCCTGGGCACCCTCCCAGCTGCTCACTGTTGATTTTCTTTTTTCCCCTGCCAGAGGTTACCCTCCTCTGAGATCTGCCTCTGTCACTGCATGATTAGGTTGCCATTTGTGAAATTCTGTAGTTGTCTTTGTCACGATTGCTTTATCATTTATACCTCTCA
Organism: Ceyx melanurus; assembly: GCA_024611195.1. Lineage (NCBI taxonomy): Eukaryota > Metazoa > Chordata > Aves > Coraciiformes > Alcedinidae > Ceyx > Ceyx melanurus. Next base: position 131,382 of record JANHGL010005820.1, on the reverse strand, counting down.
ATAGGTACTCATGTTACAGATAAGATCCCACCTGTATCAATCTTCTGGTTTTCATGGGTAACAACCTAAGTGGAGCGAGCTTGGGCAGTGGGCTTGCTGCCACCTGCACCCACCAGTGTGGCTAAAGCTGTTGGAGTCCAGAGTTTATTGCAGCAGAAAGTCACCAGAGTCACTTCGTGCCTCAGGTGGCTGGTGATCCTCTCTGGATATGTGAGCCCCTGTTGAGATGCTCTCCTGAGAAGTGAAAATCTCTGCTCCAGTTCACTGGGCTAGTCCTTATTCTCAGAATTGCTTAATCTCATATTGCTATGCCATAAATGCAAATTTCCTTAGATGCCAGTCAAAGGCAACCTTTTAATCTCAGTTTGGCACACCACAGGATAGGTGTTAAGGAACAGATACAGATAGGGTTTTGCTGCATTAACAGGGCAGGGCTCCCCAGAAATCTACCAAACTATAAGCAGGGGACAAGGTGACAAGAGGCCAGGGAGATTTGGCAGCCTGCCACCACAAACCAGTGTTTGCTGTGTGTATGTTGTGGGCAGATTCTGTGTAAATGTCACAGCAAGCTAAACATTTCAATACCTAAAAGGTCCTTGAACGATTCACATTTAAAAAAATAATATATATTATATAGGCTGCTGAGTTTTAAAGAGGCCAGGAACAAGAGAAGCTAGCCTGCAGCCTGGGCTGTGCTAATTAAAGTATACAATAGAAATATTAACCTTAAGGGTGGGAAGGAGGCAGGAGGAAGGGGGAAGATGTGACATAATCCCCTAGGAACCATGTTATATTCTAGTGCCCTGAAAATCAGGACAGACAGAGAGGAAGAGAGCAGCCCTGACATCCTTTCTGGGAAAAGATGCCTCCGACTGGGCCAGGAGCCTGGACCTGAAAACCACACATAATGTCTCTAAGCACCCATCAGCACATGTCATAAGTACACAGCAGCCTGCAGCTTCATGAGCCCATAGGGTGGATGCTTAACAAAAGTAGTTTTAATTGTGGGGTTTATTATACTTTTTCTACCTTTGTACTATAGAATGATGGTTTGAAGTAAGCTTCCTATTTTAGCCTCAGCTTAAGGGAAAATCTGATTGGAAGTAACCTCACATGATAAACACTGTTCCTTTGAGCATGGAGATGTTTAAATTTTTTTCCTGTAACAACTGCCCCTAATCTATATTTTTCAGGATACCATATTGATAATACAGTCAGCCTCCTCTTAGTCACGCAGGCTGTTTGGGAGATGGTATCTCTGGGTCTGAGGTGGGGGAGCATCTGCCAGCAGACTGCTTGAGCCAGGAAAATCCTCTGGCACACAGGGTGAGCCAGGAGCCTGCCAAGTCCAGAGCACTACGAGGGAGTTTGTGATGAAGCAATGAAGCCTGTGCATGCTCTGCTTTTGTTTTTCTTGCTACTTATGTTATGGCCCAGCTCCTGGCTTCTTTTGTTTACATCTACCAGCTCCTATTCTTTTTCTGCCCTGATCTTGCAGGTAAACTGTGCTCTCCCTGTTGAACAATAGTGTTTGTCTCTATCCCTTCTTCCTCAGCATGACCCTTGTGTGTGGCTATGAAATTCCTCACTTATCCCTTTCTGTGCCTTGCTCATGACCTGATGTCTTTATCAAAGCCTCTGATGTTCAGACTGCTGGGTATGGAGCACACAGCAGCTTGGCACTGAATTTTCCTGGCAAGAGCCTGGGCAGCTGTCAGCAGTAGCAATGAGGAAGAAGGATGGAGATTCTTAGCCACATTCTGTCACATGAATATGCTACCTAAGAGTAATTAGGGACCTCATAGCAGCTTGGATATACAAGCTCTTCACACCTGCCCACAACTCATTTCCATACTGTATTTTTCTTAGCTTTTTTTTTTCCTGATCTTTTGAATAGCATTTTGAAGTGGCTTTCAGTTTGACCAGCAGAATGAATAGGATAGCCCTGTTCAACTTCAATTTGTAGCTTGCACCAAGGATAGTAGTCCAATATCAGCTCTTACTACTATAACTTTATAAACTGCCTTGCATACAAGCACCCAGTAAAAGGAATGCATGCCATACCAAAAGTTCTTTCAATACCTTTGCTGGCATCTGTTGTATATTGCCTGAACAAAGAAAGAGAATGGGTCTTTTCAGCCATTTAGCAATTCATACCTAAGGTCTTTGTTTCTGGGGTACAGGAATGAAGCTGGTCCCCTGGGAAAAAAAAAATAGTTAAAAAGACCTCAATGTAATCTTGTTTCCCTTCATGATTAACTGCAGCTAGGAAAAAAGGGATCTCTTTCATGAGTTTTAGGTCACTGGAAACATACTGGAGTCATGCTGCTTTGTCAGCTGAACAGGAGCTCCCAATGTGACACACTGCTAAAAGAGACAATGCTGCTCTTGCATACACAAGCATATACCCAAGAGTATATCAAGTAGAATGGTTATCATATGTCTGCATGCAGTCCTGAGCAGTTACTGCTAGAATATTGTCCAGGCTTAGTGCCTTCACTTCAAGAGGAATGCTGATAAATTATAGAAAGTTCAGAGAAAAACCACAACACTGATTCATATGGATGTGACCAATCTTTCCTGTCCTATAAGCCTGGTACCAAAATCCTTGTTTGATCAAAAGCCAGGAAAGGGAAGCTCCAGAAATGAGCAGAAGACAATATTGATCCCCCAGGAGTCTCACTGCTTACTACATGAAAGGTGAGACAAGTCCACAATAGAAGATGGGCCAGTGACTCACCTTGTGTAGCTGTGACATGGTTCTAGCTTAAGACTGCACGTTAATTGCTTGAGTTTCATGTAGCTTGAGTGCTGGAAAATCACCTGGAAAATCAACATCATATATGAAAAAGACCAAGAATTGTTTTTTTAATGTAATCCAGTATTTAGCATTTTGAAAAAGAAAGTTTGAGGCAGCCATAAACTCCTGTTCTTCCCTCTTAAAGCCTTTCTCCTCTGCACAACTCTGTGCACAAGTATTGCTTATTCACATGGTGAATGGCTGTAGCTGTATAACTACAAGAAATCTAATAAAAATTATTCTTGATTGTTTTTTCTATATTGAAAAGAACAAATGAAAATCCTCATACCCATCTCTAGATTTCTACTTTGGAAATATCTATTTATGACAGAAATTCATAAACTTGAATAAAAAATATACCTGAAACTCTAAGCAGTCCAGATACTCTGGCAGCTTTCCTCTTTCCTGATAGTATTTTGTAGTTGTTGACAGTGAACACTTACCAGCAATTTGTGCAGGGCCTTCAGACATTAGTGCAGAAAAAAAACAACATTCAGAAGCCCTTGGCCAGGATGACTCCTACTAGCAGAATTTTAATACTTCACAGGGTATTATGGCACAGAGCCAATTTTTGCAGTCCACAGGTCTGCAGCAGAGCTACTAGATGAAGAAAATGAGATGTTTTTGGGGAACCCACACTCTTAAATAACATTTAACGTATAAATAACATATAACTTATTTTTTGTGAAACATCACAATCCCTCTTTCTTGGCTTCCTGAGGTAAAGGCTAACAAGAATCACATGACAATGATGAGCACTCAGCAGACATTATTGTGGCTTAGTGGTGTTTTAAAACAACAACAGAATTATTGTATGTTATTATTAAGTCCTCTTTGTCACCATTGATAGAATTGATCGGGTGCTCTTCAGCAAATAAATACATTGGTGAATTACTCTTCTTCTTGTTCAGCTGTTGTGTTGACAGGACTCTTTTATCCTTTGAGTGGCAGATGGTATGTGCTGCTGCTGGGAGGCAACAGAAAGTAAAGTTGAGGGCTTAGGGAAGAAGCTAAGAAATGCCAGCAGAAGCTTGTGCAATGTGCGAGAATTAGCCAGCTTCAGAAGGGAAGGAGAAACAGTGACTAGGAACTGTGAGGCTGATTTTGGACAGCCATTTGGCTCATCTTCCCAATGACATGGCTGATAGTTGCTTTTATAGTGAATTCAAACATTGTTTGATTTTCCTACCCAGCACTTTCAGAAACCATCTCAACCTCCAGGAAGTCAGATGTTTTCTAAATAACTTGCCAGAGAGGACACCACCAAACAGCTTCTCAACAGCAAAGGGAAATGCCACTGTATCACATGCAGACATATTAGAGGAAAAGGAAAAGTGATTAGGAGAGTCTTCCTCTAAATTTAAGAGTTGCATATCATAATCCTCTGTGTGAGTCCAAATGTTTTTGTTATTATGAAGTGAACTCTACCAAATTAAACAGGAGCCAGAGAAACTAGTAAATCAATCCACAACTGCTTTTTGTACCTCGATACGCCACAGCCACCATCTCTGTGCTTTCCAGTGATCAGAGAAAGAACAGCTTGTGATATCAGTCAGGTATTTTTTCTCAGCAGTAAGTTTGTTTCCTATTTCTCTTTAAGCTCTGTCCCACCTCCAGCAGCAGGCCCAGTCCTGGCATCTTGAGTGCCATCTCTATTCCTGTGCTCCAGCTGGGCAGGGAGAATCTATGCGATGACTTTTACAGCTCCTCTCTGTGTGCACCCATCAGCATCATTGCCCACATTCCTGGGACCTGACACATGCTGGAACACCTCTCCTACACATTTTGCCTCCCCTTTTGGCTCATTCTGGTGGTTTTCTTAGAAAAATGAACTAACAGTAGTCATATGACATTAAAATGTAGAGCAGACATTTTGGCCCCTCAGCAAAAGAGTTTGAGAGTGAAATACCATAGAAACGTACAGATGTTGTTCTGACCACCAGAGGGGGCTTGCATTGTCCCACATTCACAGCAAAAACAAAAATCATGTTTTAGCAGAGGAAGAAAAGAGCATGTATTTGTACTAGGGTAGCAGCTTTAGGCACTGAGCAATAAGCAGCTGATTGCAACACACTGATGGGATGAAGGGAAACCAGGTTTATGTGGGGGGAGCAGGTAGTGCTGCCTGGTACCTGCTCCATCTGCTGTGCCCAGAAGGTATCCTACAGAGGAAATTCTTGAGGAATAATATGAGTTTTTCCATGAACCTGTATGGGAAATGAGATGAGCTTATTTGGGCTGTTGTATTGAACCACTGCCTCCTCCCATGTTCATTGCAGGAAAAGCAGTGCTGTAGATGCAAGACAAGTTTTTAAAACTGTTACCAGATGTCATCATATTAATATCCATTTTAATTTCAATTGGGACATTTTTCAATCATCAATATTTTGTCAATGTTTTGCATAGATATAAGACAGGGTTAGGTATCCCAGCTACCATAAAAAGAATGCATTTTGGAAATACAGTTTCCAGCTAATACTTATAATCATAGTGAGAAATCCTGGCAGAAAATTTAACATATAAGAGTGGAAAAGCTTAAAGAAAAAAAAGGGGTTTTTTTCCTCCTAAGAAAATGAACTGGCATACAACAGAGAGATATAATTTTTCATCAGCCCCTACTTAGTTAACATACTGTAAATCTCAACAGAACTTGTTTTTCCTTTGCCTGCACTTTTGCTTTTTTGTTCTGTGTAAAATGAATGCAAAGCATATGTAATAGCATATCACGTTTGTGCTCTAACCTGACTTTCAACAAGCATCCATATATAATCACACATATAAGAAGACAGCAGAAATTCTAATCCAGCATTTAATGTAGAGTCTTGTTCATGTTCTGTGACCTTTTCAATAATTATACAAAACAATGGCATTAACACCACCATATAGAATTCAAAAAGATAGGAAATTCACTGCTGCTTGAATAGCAATTAATATGCTTGCATGTTCTTGCTTGGAAACACTGTACAAAGAAAACAAATCTTCCAGCTGAAAGCCTCATTCCTAGAGTCACCCAATAATACATAAATAGGTCCACTTAGGCACATAGCATTTCCCCCCCACCCTTATTCATCTGTTTGTAGCAGATATGAGAGCTTGCGGGTGGCCTGCCATGGTCCTCATTCAATTTAATTACTCACTTGATTTCACTTGAAAGAACTATTAAAATGGCATCTTAATTGCTCAGTGTTATCCAGAATCTCTTTCAAAGCCCATAAACTGTCAAGGATTAAAAATGATGTCACTTTTCTGAATTCCCCATTCAGAGGTGGAAAATAAATAAATAAGTAGACTCCATCCAAGATAAAAGAAATAAATAAACACATAAAAATACACAGCCCTTGAGAAGGAGGCCAGATCTCCTCCTCCCTCTGTGCTGCACTACTGCTGGGAGCAGGATTTGGGCAAAACAGACAATAGATGAAGCACTACAGCCATAAGGGTTTAGGCAGGAGAGGAAGTAATATTTGGGATCCTCAGAGCCTGGAAGATGGAGGTTCACAGCCACCCCTCACTCCAACCCCCAAACACAAAGGAACTGCCATCCCAGGTCAGATGAAAGATCCACCCAGCCCAATATCCTGTCTGTGACAGTGGACAGAGGCAGATCCTTAGGAAAAGAATATATGAACAGGGCGTGTGCAGAGTGATTCCCTCTCCACCTCCCCCCAAAATACCCTCCCTGTTTCCAACAATCAGCAGTTTAGGGATTTCCTGAGCCAGATGTTGCATCTGGACTGCTTCTTTTAATAGCCAAATAGAAATTGAGCCCCCTTTCTACCAAGAGAAGCATACGAGATCTTGGCTGTAAGTGCAGGTTGGCTAAATGCAGTAGCAGACTCAGAGAGTGGCTTTACTGCTTATCTGAATTGATATAAAGTTTCTTCCTGTTTCTGACCTTCACATATAAAAATGCCATAAATTCAGGATTAGCACTGAGAAGAATGAATAGCCATTGGAGTTTTATAAAGTGGCATTAGATTATGCCATCAGTGTTCTTATGAAGCAATCTATTAGTTGAGTGGAAAGCCCTGTTTTTACATGCACAGACAACCTTAGCAGCAGATGTTAACTGCACAGCATCTGGAATCTACCCCTGAAATACTTGTGCAGATCTGAAAAGTTTGGTTAGATATTTGATTCAAATTATCTTCAGTCTAGCTGGAAATGGGAAAAAAAAAAATGGAAAAAAAAGATAAATATTGGTGTAGGACCAGCTCTCATGGATTCAGAAATTAGATTAATTTTTACCTTTGGTGAAGCAACAAAGTGAAAAGAGAATACTTTCTTCAGCAAATCAGATTTTCCTGTGCTTGATCCCCATGTATAGCTTTGCCTTTTCTTTGGTTTTTTTTTTTAACTGATTTGAAAGGAAAAATCTTTTATTTCTGCCTTAAATAAAATTATTTCCCTTTCCCCTTCTGATCAAATGCCACCCACTTTTTTATTTTTGTAGACTTAACTCAAAAATAACTGAACTCTGAAACATGGCATGCAAATAGTTCTAATCTTAGTGTACACACATGTTCAAGCTTGAAAAAAAACTGAGTAAGATAAAAATAAAGGTGTTGGCAATTCTGAATATGGCTGCTTGGCATCTGCTAAGACCTTTAGAATGTCCTGATTAAACTCCTCCATATTTTATTACTTTGGACACATATGTGTGCCTAATCTGGGTGCTCAGAAAGCTCTGCAGAGGCAGCAGACAAAGAAGGAGTGAGATGCCTCAGTTCTCACAGCAGAACCTTGTGGATTGGTGAGAGAAAAGGAAGAAGAAATTGCCTAAACACAGACACACTGAAGAGTGTTTTCTTTCAGGAACTGCAGCTCCCAAATACTTTTGTTGCATTCTACGATCTGCAGTTATTAAGCACTTGACTCTAAGAGGTTCCAGTCAGTCAGGTACTCATCAGGTATATCACAATATACATTGAACTGGTCATACCACATTCCACTGCAGTGAAACAAGAACATCACTGAGAAATTTTGTGACAATTTAGCTCCTGAATAATCAGAATGTTTAGGTACATGTTCACCTTCAAGGAAGGATACCGTTATCAGTTTGTTTAGTTGGAGTTTTACTTGGTTTGAAGTTTACCTACTCCAAAACCCAAAAGACATAAACTCTAATGCCTGTACTGGAGTTCACAGCATCTTTAAGCTGTTCAAAAGACACTCAAAATCAAAATCGGACCTCTCATTAAGTAGGGATGTGTACGTCTTCTCTATTTCTCCCTTTCTCTCTCAGGACCCTCTAGAGAAATCAAACACCTTCAGGGTGCTGGGGGTACACAAAACTATTGCCATCTCACAGAGTGTTGCAGGCAGTGGTAGTAATGCTTATGTTCTTTCAATCCCACCCTGCATCCCTCTTCTTTTGCCCTTCTGCCCAAATCTCTCTGCACTCCACCTATGCAGTCACCAGTTCCACCACCCCTGTGCAGCCATACAGGAGGTACATGCTTGACTAACCTGATCTCCTTCTTTGACAGGGTGGCCCATGTAGAGGATGAGAGAGGCTGTGGATGTTGCCACATAAAGCCTTTGATACCATTTCCCACAGCATTCTTCTGGAGAAATTGGATGCTTATGGCTTGGATGAGTGTATGCTTTGCTGGTGAACAAAGGCTAGATGGCTGGGCACAAAGAGTGGTGGTGAATGAAGTCCAATTGGCAGCCAGCCACAAGTGGTGCCCCCCAGGGATCTGTATTTGGGTCTGTTCAGTTTAATATCTTTATCATAAATCAGGACAAGGGAATCGAGGGCATCCTCAGTAAGTTAATGATAAGAAGCTAGGTTGGAGCATAGATATGCTCGAGAGTAGGAAAGGTCTTTGGATGAATCTGGACAGGCCGGGTCAGTGGGACAATGTGATGGTATGAGGTTCAACAAGTCCAGGTGCTGGGCCCTGCATTTGAGTCATAACAACCCCAGGCAACACTGCAGGCTTGGGGATGAGTGGCTGGAAAGCTGCTCAGCACAAAAGGACCTGAGGGTGCTGGTAGACAGCTGGCTGAACATGAGCCAGCAGTGTGCCCAGGTGGCCAAGAAGGCCAACAGCATCCTGGCCTGGATCAGCAATAGTTTGGGCAGCAGGACTAGATAAATTATTTTGCCCCTGTGTCCATCAGCACCCATGAGGTTGCACCTTAAACAGTGTGTTCAGTTTTAGGCCCTTCATTACAAGAAAGACATTATTAGAGACCAAGACTTATGAGGAGCAGCTGAGGAAACAGGAATTGTTTAGCCTGAAGAAAAGAAAGCTCGGGGGAGACCTGTAGCAAGGTGGGGGTCAGTCTCTTCTCTCAGGTAAACAAGTGATAAGACAAAAGGACATGGCCTTAAGTTGCAGTAGGGGAGGTTTAGGTTAGACATTAGGAAAAACTTCTTCACTGAAAGGGTTGTTAAGCATTGGAACAGGCTGCCCAGGGAGGTGGTGGAGTCACCATCCCTGGAGGTATTTAAAAGATGTGTAGAAGAAGGGCTTGGGGACATGGTTTAGTAGTGGGACCGGCAGTTTTTAGGTTAATGGTTGGACTAGATGATCTTAAAGGTTTTTTTCCAATCAAAAAGATTCCACAATTCTATGTGAGAAAGCACACTTAAATAATTGAATTTTCTGAGCATGAAGCACAGAAAACTTATCAGAAAATGTTAAAAAAATTGAAAAATTTCAAAGTATGTTTTAACTCTAAGTTAGATTTCTCCTCAAGAAATGAAGTCCTAAAAGCCATTGTTAGAAGATCAAAACAAAATACACATCGTTGCATTTGTGTGTCTATACATCAGAATTTGGCTTTTTCTCAGGCATGCCTGAAAACTAGAAGTGGAACAGTATCCTCTCTGTTTATATATGCCTATACATGGACACACATACATACAAGAAGAGCAGTCATAACATGTTTTATCATTAAAAAAAAAAAATCCTATGGGAAAAATAATGCTAAGGTGTTTTTTTCTGTTTGATTAATTAGAACTCAAGTGGTTTTTAGTTATGAACACATCTCAAGAAATGAGCATTTCTGCATTACTTATTTCACATCAGTTAAAATTTGAGGAGTTACTGAACTTTATGTCTCCTACTGGCACATGCAGACTGCAAACATGTAGTCACACACAGTCCTGCAAGCACCACTCTTGTCAGGATTAAGAGCTCAATGTCAATTCAGTTCAAACAAGACAGTCCAGTAGCAGTAGTTACACCATAATTGGAATTCTCAGTGGAAATGGTGCATTTTCTGATGAAGAAAAGCTGGTCACCTTAGGCCTGTGCAAAATAAAGGGGGGAAACCCCTATTTAAAAACTTGCTTTAGAATATTACAGTAAAGATTTTTTAAAAAACATTCTTTTCCTGTTTGCTGCTTGCCAGATGTCAACAGGAGTGCTGGTGCATTTGCACGGCCGATGGAGGTCTTTGAGAGCAAAGTTTACAAGAGACATAGAAAATGCATTTCCTATTCTCAAATGCAATTTATTATTTTTAACTACCCCAAGTGAAAGCAATAAAATTCCCTGCCCAGCACTTGAAGAATGAGTATCTGACAAGGAATGCATCAGAATTGCCCTCAAATAACTTTGCCCTGACCCACCAAACAGAAGGATAAAACAAACGAGATGGTTCTTCATTCCCCTCCTTCTTTTCTGAGAAGTCAGCATTCTCCACTGAAAAGAATCCAGTGTCAGTAAGTGACAATTCTGCAATTCTCCCTGGGAGTTAAATCCCTGCTGAGACACTGAATCACTTCAGGAAAATGTGTCCTATTGTGAAACATTGGATCCCATTGCACCGTCCTTGGGTGCATGTTTTTTGTTTGTTTGGGGTTTTTTTGCATAAAATAGACATTTTATTCCATTTGGGCACATCATAAAACTGCCACTAACTAATATTTCATGTGGCAGTTCTGTAATAACCAGAGACATGCCGGGTACATTATTGTAAATGTCCTAATCTTCCAAGCAAATACTAATGGATAGTAGCAATTTGTGTATTCATTGGAGCATAAAAAAATGAACTTTTAAAAATACCTAATGTTTAAAAGTAAGTAAGCAATCAGGCTCAATAATTTGCTTGTCAGAGCACAAAAAACCTTCCCACAAAGCATCTGAGAAAGAATGAAATGGCAAAAGTTTGAACAAATCCAGTTTAGTCATTGTGTGTGGGTCTCTGCACTGGGAAATGTTGATGTTTTCCTACTTTTACTGTCATAAATACCACTGCACTAAAGTAGCAAAAAAAAAATAAAAGCAGCAATATGTACAAGAGGAGACAGATTGGGCAAACTGAAAAACATGACTAAAGGACATTAGATACCATAGGTATCAGTAGATATGTTAGACCAAACCCAGCAAAAAGTGACTGAAGAGACTAACACCAGATGAGTGACATTGTAGATACAGACACAAAGTCAAGGTCCCCAAGTAAAAGGCCCATTTCTAGCAGAAAAATGACAGTATGTTATGTATGATACCTTACCTTGTAGGAGACAAAACCTTTCAACTTCAATCCATGTGGCTATGATTCAAACTTAACTTGTCACCTGAACTTCTCCAGAGTTCCACTGAAAATGGAAGAACACATTGTCTTGGAACCATTGAAAAATCTTATTATGTCCTTTTCTTTTCTAATTAAGTGGTTGAAAAGAAACAAGCAGATTGACCCACACATGTAACAAGACTATAATTTCCTCATTTCTCACTATGATCCCCCTTCCCCACACTTTCAGATGTTGAAACCTCACAATTTGAAATTTCCTTTTAAAAACTTAGAAGCTTTCATGCCCTAGGGTAGCAGGAAAAGCTGCTGCTCACCTCCTTGCTTTCAGATCCTGGATAGCAAGATACCCCAGCTAGCATGTCCTGAGAGCCTGCTGCAGAGCTCCATGCAGTGATTCATCTTAGTGGTCAGGACATGCATTTGGGATGAAAGAGTTCCTCATTTGTAATTTCTTTTTAATAAACAACAAACATATGCATATATACATACACTTACATAGACATATATATGTTTTTAACTAATTTACCTTTGTTCTAGCATTTGCTGTGGGTTGGTACCCTCAGCTTAGTGTGGTAAATGGTGCATGATGTTAATGAACACTGTTTAAATTTTTAGGGAGTTATATCCATGTTTGTGAAAGCCAAATCCAACTGGCTGTGTGTTGAACATCAGCTGGCTGATTGCACTGTGTCTCTTCTGAGGACTGCAGAACCACCCCAAGCATAGCCAGAAAAGTAAGTGCTCCTTCAGCTCCAACTGGAGGTGTAGAGTAGAAATCCAGGTACCTTGAGAAGGGAGGGACTTCATGGCTGTGGGACTGTGAGGCAGCATACTGGCTTTGTACTTTGGTATTTCCAGTTTAAGCACCTGTGCCCTTCGTGGGATTGAGCCTGAAGCTCCAAGTCTGCAGCAGTATCTTGCACACTTAGCAGACAGGAATGCTTCTCCTTCACATCCCACCATCTAACTTTATTGTTACAAACACTTTTATCTCAATTATGCTGTAAACGTATTTTTTCCAAATTGTTTTCAAGGAGGAAATAAGCACTACGTCTGTGAATAAAAAATCCAAACATAACTATTGTTTTGTAAAGATAAATAGTCTCATGAAAAACAGTTAAAGGCAAAGGCAAAGGACTGTGTGTACTTTGAACTTGATGGAAGAATGAGATGAGGGTAAAGGATACATATAATGTGAATATTCTCTCTTTTGAAAACTGCTAGTTCTGCTATTTATAATATGATCCATTTCATGAAATGAACTAGCCTGAACATCAGTATTCAGTAAACACTGCTTATTAATCAACATTCATGTTCAGAGAAGTTTAGCAAAATCTCTGAGTGGAAATCTTTGAAACTATGCTTTTAGGGGAAATAATCTACTTTTTTAACTGATCTGAAAAGTACTTTACATTCTTGTTTAATTAAAATGGTAAAGTACTAGAGACCAATCAATTGCAGGTTTCACAAATATTAGCAAACTGTGTGAACAAACCCTTTAATTGCAGTATCTGAAGATCACTGACTTCCTTTCATATAGTTATCTTAAGCTTTCAAAATCAAAATGTCACTGTAACAGTTTCTTTTTTCTTTTTCAGACTTCTCTGTCTCTTCCCTCTCTCTATGTGCATCATTCCCATCAGAATATGTTGCTTGCTTAAGCCTTCATGTTTATGCTGATTCTGTATGTGCTGGAAAAGAGACACGAAATATCAAGTGTGTTTTTCAAAATGTATTGCCAGACAAAAAAAGAGAGTATCAAAGTCATTATCTTGTGACCTCAGCAAAAAATGACAGATTGTGCTTCTGGTGACAGAAGTGACCAGACTGATACTTGGTGTCTGTCAGGCAACATACTCTCAGCTCTGGAAAGACAAGACAAACAGCTGAACCAATGTTTTGTCCCTCTTAGATGTAGTTCTGGCATCTTATCTGTCACTGTGTTTGCTGTATTAAATGACAGTCTTTCTTAGGATATTAACATAAAGGAGAGGCACATGGGAACCCAGTAGCTGTAACTAAAAATGCCTGTTCTTTTGCTGGTAACTCAACAGGTTTAACATTTCCTTGCTTGATGAGATACTCTAATTTTAGGAAAAATGTTCTTGTGCTCAGAGCTGTGACATATATTTCCACATTAACCTCATTTTGCTGAGCAGACATCCCTGTCTCAGTGAAGGCAGTGGTGCTCACATTATAAAAACAGATGCATCTTAATTCTGTGTATAATGATGTCATAAAATTCCATGGCTAGAAGATGAATTTAGATAAGTTCAAATGGTAAAGCACACAAATTTCTACTGTGAGGAAATTAAGCAGCTAAGCAGCTTATGAAAGGATGCAGTAAATTCTCTATGACTTCAAGTCTGTGTCAATATTGAACTTCTTCACACCTGGCTCAAATATTCTGGGTACAAACCAAGAACTGCATGGTGAAGTTCTATGGTTTGTCCTGTAAGGAAAGCTGAAAGAGGTGAATATTAATAACAACTCCTGGCTTTAAGAGCTACCAGTTCTTTGACTCTAAGATAATTGTAAGAATTCTCCAATCTGTTGTTTTGAGATTTAAAAAAATTAACCATTTTGGAAACATGATCCTATTTTTTAGTGTTTGCTCTACTTTTTTTTTTACTTTTTTTGTTGTTGTTTTTTTTTGGTAAAAATTAAAAACCCACCATTCAGCAAAAGATTTGCTTAAACCACTAATTATTTATGCCTACTTCATGCATTCATTTTATTTATTCATTATAAGATAGTACAAAGAATTGTTTTTAATTGCTTAACTTTTTTTTTTATCCTGAAAGGTAAATCAAGTAGCTTTTCCCAAAGATAATCAGAGGCCTTATTTCAGCAATCAACAGATACTTCAAGTAGAGCACATGGTAAACATATCTGCAGGCATCACTCTGTTGTGGATTTACTCAATGTTTGAAGAGGTAGAATCCTAAACTCAAGCTCCAAAATTCACATTTAGTTAATTTTACAAATAGTGAGTAGAAATCAACTTCCTTGGACATAGCTGTCCAACATTAGACCTGTTCTGTTGTATAAGGTTGAAAGCAGTTAAACCATCTGAACTCATTTCCCCTTTGACTTCCTACAATCTAATAAGTTAATGCATATCTGCTTTCATCACCTGTCTTTCATATGGGGCAGACCAGAAGATAGAGATCTGTCCTACTAAGGAATCTGCAGACAACTGACTTTCCAGAGTTATATATTATAATGTATAATTCATTTGCCAAATAAGATCCTGCCAAACTTGGAGAGTTCATGTGCAAAAACATCCCAATGTGATTCAATATTTTATTCAACAAACTGATAGAATTATTTTTCTTGGCACAGTTTCATAAGGTATGGAAAACGTGTAATCATGCTACATGTCTTCCCTTAATAACTTCTAAGCATCTGGCCAATTTCACTTGCATTTTAAGAGGAATAGGTATGTGAAATATATTCAATTCCTACAAGCCATGAAATCTCATGCAGTAATTTAATCACAGTAATATTTGCATTATTACATTATATTGTTATGGCTTAGGTTTGCTGTTGGAATTCTGTGTTTCTGCCTTATTTTTCTATAAGAGAAGTTCTCATCTGCAAGCTAAACAATATAGAATTATGATGTATCTATAAAGAGAAAAGAAGATACAAAAAAACCCACTGAATTGAAAAATGACTCGGTCTCCATGTTAAGTTTTTTCCTGGAACTGATAAATACTAGATAGATTGTAAGAAAAACTGAAAATAAACTTTAAAATATGGCTCTTACAGCTAACTAATTTGGACAGTCCTATGGAAACTTAGAAAATCAAGTTCAAGCCACAGAGATTTAAAATACAAAGACAGAAAGATCAGATTCTGCAATTCAATAAACACATACGACAAAATATTTGCTCTGACCAAAAAGATCTCCCAAAGTATATATATATTTTAAAGTTTACTTACATAATACAAATTTGTGTGTATAAAGAATAATGTACTATAACGTCTATAACTGATATCAACCATCTCATCTCTCTGATGAAAGCCAATTGTACTCTATTCCTGAAATACTTTGTCACTGGAAGTTCAGCTAGAAAAACAAATGCCTAACAAT
>JANHGL010005820.1:44444-115890 GCA_024611195.1 Ceyx melanurus | reverse complement strand
TAATAATAATAATAATAATAATAATAATAATAATAATAATAATAATAAATTTTAAAAAGCAGTGCTCAAGCTTTGTGTCAGGGTGTGGCTGTGCCTCCCAGTCCCTCTGAACTTAAGGGGCACCTCTGCTATTACATGAAAGTGAAATAAAACTGGCCAACCTAGAGGATTTAATCTCCTTAAAATACTAGGATGAGGCCCATTGTACCAGGGAAGATGGGCCCCAGCCATGCAGCACGAAACATGCCATAGGTCTGACCCTGCAGAATCTAAGTCTGCCTCCAAAAAAACCCCTGAGGCCTGAGAAGGGACAGGGATCATATTGTGTGACTCTCAGTGCCCCCTTGCACAGGCAGAGAGCAGAGCAGGGTACTTCAGCTAGAATGGGCAAAGCACAGTCAGGGCAAGGGTGTGGTGGGGTCCAGGCATGCTCAATAGTTCTTTATTTCTACAGCTGTATAGGAAATTTCAGCAGCTGGCAGTCTGCCTTGGCAAGCCACACCTTGTCACCCTTTCCAAGAAGAGTGGAAAGAAAGAAGGGGAGCTAAATAAGAGCCCTCTGTGGATTCAGCCCCCAGTCCACATGGAATCAGGGGTGTACCAAAACGTGGTACACCCACATTTGTGCACACACCCGTGTTTGAGTACCTGCTTTGATTTGGCTATAGGCTAGAGATTTCTGCTTTACCCTTCAATTGAGGAATAGTTGTTGGACTAAGTTCTGGAATAGCAAATGCTGGGTAGGACTGTGAAACATATAGAAAGGCTTTTGCCTTCTCAGCATGGGAAAGAGCTCAGGCGAAGTGCTCTGTCCCATTTGGACTCTGTGCTTCACAGGTTGAGCCAAATGGAGACAGCCTTGAGGAGAGCAATGGAAACTAATCTGACATCCAGAAAACCTGATGTAGAAGGAAAGATTGAATAAACTGCAGTTGTTTAGAGAAAAGGATTGAGAGGAGATGTGATAACAAACTTCCGCATGTGAGGCTGTATAAAGAAAAGGAACAACCTTTTTCTCCAGTATGGACAGAATGAGAATAAGTTTGATTTGCAGTATGAGAAATTTAGGTAAGAGAGTCTTCTAACAAAGAAGAAAATAAAACACTGGCTAGTTTGTCTGGAGTGGTCATTGGGGTGGTATTTAAGAATAGAGCAGACAAGCCTCTGTATGAGATGTGATGTTAGTTTAACTGATCCTTCTTTGGGACAGGAAGTGGACTTCAAAAACTTCCTAAGATCTTAGCTTGAGAAAACTAAATGAGATAAACTGTGTGTCATGGCCACACTATAGAACCTGAGATGTCATGTGTGAATGAAGTTCAGAATGGACTTTGCCACACTGTCAGGCCAAATTGATTCTTTGGCACTTCAGAGGAGAATCTCGGGTACTTACTTTAGGCCATATTGTGTGTGATACATTACCTACTGACACCTATGCTCCTTTGCCATTTCCAAGTCTTTTCTGCTTTTCAGGGTGCTGATTCAGAGAAGACAGTCTTCCAGTCACTGACAAGGCATCACATCTCCTCCTTTCACACGGGGAATAAAGGGGTCTGGTGAAAAGAAGTTGTATCCTCACACCAGTTGTTCTAAATTACAGGTTTGTTTTGTTTTGTTTGTTTTTTTTTTAGGGCAACAGAATTCTCTTCTATCTGCTTCCAAATTTGGATTAACAAGGACCAGAGCATATCCACAGTAAGCAGAGCCCTGGGGTGGGAAAAAACCTGATGCTCAGATAAGTTGAGAGGACTAGAGAGAGAGCCACATCCTACATACCTCCTGTATGTGCAAAGGCACCAAGAGCCTTCTGGTCACCCCCAGCTCAGGTGTATCCTCTCCTCCAACCATCCCAAAGACAGCAAGAGTCCTTTCAGGAAGGGTCAGCATCCTTTTCTTCCTGCTGGCCAGACAATGTCCTTGCCCTCATTCAGCTCTGCAGGAAGCACATTCTGGTGAGTGCTGGAGTTTAAGGAATGCAGGCATGTTAATTATTAGAGCTTCAAAAGATACAAGCTCCAATGGGCTTTATTCCAGAGCTCTGAATGAAATGAAAATTTCATCTTGATCTCCCTTGGCCCACAGTGCGTGTTGTTAGTGGAGGGAAAAAAAATAAATAATTGAAATACACACAAAATATGGTTTACCACTACAAAACAATAGTACACAGCTTTAGGAATATGGTATCATTTTAAAGCAAAAGCTGTTGTTGAACAGTGCTTCTTACACAAGCTTATTCTTCACTGCTGTTAAGAAAATTCTGCAGGAAGATTTCAATATATTGTTTACACTGGTCTCCTTTAAAACAGATGTAAACATACTGTTTGTTTGGAATTCACATCTCAGTTCCTGTGCTATGTCCATGCTATGTAGTGAGTGCCACTGAGATTCTGAAGACCATAAGCAAAAAATTATCATTTCAAAATATTTCAGAATTGAGTTAATCTATCTGTAGTTTCTCATTTTTCTCCACCATTGTTTCTTGGTGTTTCTACCCTTTCGCAGGAGAGTTTGACAGCTGGTTGCTGGTCACCAGTGGTGTCCCTCAGGGATCAGTTTTGGGGCCTTATCTCTTGTTTGGCATCCTTATTGATAACTTGGATGTGGGGATTGAAAGCACCCTCAGTAAGTTTGCAGAGAACACTGAATTGTGTGGGAGGGTTGATCTACTTGAGGGCAGGAAGGTTCTTCAGATGGTT
Source organism: Ceyx melanurus (assembly GCA_024611195.1). Classification (NCBI taxonomy): domain Eukaryota; kingdom Metazoa; phylum Chordata; class Aves; order Coraciiformes; family Alcedinidae; genus Ceyx; species Ceyx melanurus. The sequence goes on along the minus strand of JANHGL010005820.1, from coordinate 113,194 downwards.
TGGTCAGGTTGGATCAACAGGCCAAAGCCAATTGTATGAGGCACAATAAGGACAGGGCTGTGTCCTGCATTTTGGTCAAAACAACCCCCTGCAGGGCTTGGGGAAGAGTGACTGGAAAGGTGGTTGAATCACCATCCCTGGAGGCATTTAAGAAAAGAGTTGACAAGATGCTTCAGGAGATGCAGGAGTGTAGGGGACTGTGCATGGTGTGGGGTTTTTTGTTTGGTTGGTTGTTTTTTGTTTGTCTGTTTTTTTCTGGTTGTTTGTTTTTTTGGGTTTTCTTCTAATGGTTGGGGATTTAGGGTTTTTTTGTTCTTGTAGGTTATGGTTGGTCTTGGTGATCTAGGAGGTTCTTTCCAACCATGATTATGCTGTGATTCTGTGAGTATGTAAAGCTATTATTCTACTGTTTGCCTCCCTCTCTGAGGGAGTCCATGAGAGAAGTAAGAAAAATATCAGACATGTTCATCTTCTGGCTGCTGAGAACCTGCAGTTATAGGCACTGAAGACAGGAAGAGTAGCACAAGTATTGCTCCACCTCTAGCTACTCAGGTAAGACAGCACAATTCCGGAAAGAAGTTCAAAATCAATTCTGTCCTGCCCAGGTTCCTACGGTGATAAACACAAAATAAGCTTGTGTAGGTGGTGATTAAGCATCAGATGGTTCATCTAGTAAAACATTAGATCAGATGGTATCTAAAGAATTAGGAGGTAATGGAACAGAAGGAGAGGATGGCTGATTCTCTCATGAGAGCTTGAGGGCCAAGCCACTATCACAGCTGACTAGTGCAGAATAGTAGAATCTTATTCTGTACCCAAAAGAGTATTTTTCCACTGAGAGAGGAAATCATGTGAATATTGACTCAGACATGGAGGCATTCCTCCTCTCCAGTCCAAACAGAAACGTAAGCTGCTTCTTTCTAGCCCACTGGTGCAAACTATCTGAACATCTGAAGGTGCAAATCTCCATCTCTTTCTACTCTTTAGATACTCTGTTTGTTTTGTGAATCACCGAGGTTAAATAAGTGGTATTACTAAAGGTTAAAATCTCCACTATTCACTGTTAGCTTGTGACATGATTCCTCATGATGGCTGCAGCATTTGTCTGAATGGATTTGGCACAACTTAAAAGGCAGAGCTCCTAACTCTAGCTCTGTTTCTTACTTTGCTGGATGATCTGGGACAAGTCACTTCAATCCTCTGTTCCTCACATGTGAAATGGAGCTAATGACAACTCCCTAAAGCCTCTGGAAATGGATGACTCGAAAGTTCTAGATACTATTGTTTGCTTCTTTCCCAGTAGTTCTTAAAATTGCATGGAACCCTCTCACAAAAATACAGGCCATTTAAAAATATCAGGAAATTTCCAGCAGTTCAGACTCTAAGCAGAAGACATAAGGTGCATGCCCAAGAATCTGTCTGGTGAGACTCTGGAGTTCTTTGTCTAATTAAAATATAGACATAACTCAAACTCCACTTCTTACCTTGCTGACGATGACTAATTCACAAGGCAAGGTTTGCTGTGAATGGGCAAGTGAAAAGTTAGAGGGAGGTCTCTCCGGGATCTATGAAAAACATGGACATTATGCTCTCAACACATTCCAAAAACATCAAAGATGAAAAATTGCATTTCAATACAGCCAAGAGCTCAAGTACTATAAAAGCACCATTAAAATGTACATTTGTACTGCATCACTGAGGCAGAGCATCAAAGGATACACACTAGAGTTTTACTTCACTGACTTTAACATAGGCATTACTAGTCCTGCCTGCATTAGGACTCTCTCTTTATGACTTTGCCTTTACTACCCAAATATATACATGAAGTGCTACAAGTTGTTTCAGTGGACTGCACAGAAGAAACAGCATTCTTATAAAACTAGTGGTGGATACTTTGTATTTGACTGGATAATTGCCTACAGAATTATGACCAAGTGTGCAATTGTGAAAACGAAAAAATAAGGCTTAATATTTAGCAGTGCAGGTTTCTACAGTAGGGCTGAAATGGATCTCTTCTGTTCCAAAGCACAAATCTATGCGGTCTGGATTAAACAGCACAGCTAACCAACAGCTGATGGTGGTAGTTGTGCAGACTGACCAAAAGGAAAGGACAAAAGCACATTTTAGAAACCTTTTACACATCTGCTGTTGTGCACATAACATTGAAAATCAGGAAAGAAACATCCAATCTTCCTTCTCTTATAGAAGAAGTTTGAAACAACCATTTCAAGCAGAGAAGATCTCTCTGATATTCATTGCAGTACTAGTGCATCCTGTGATGTCCAAGCTCTTTTAAGTAGAATTTCCTATAAAATTGGAGCCTGTGTTCATTTTGTGCTCACCTGTGTATTCATTCCAACAGTCTTAATGATATTTCCAATCAGCTTCTAACACTGGTGGAACTGTGAAAAGATAACTGAATTCCTCCTCCTTTTTTTTTTACCCCTGAAAACTGACAGATGGGTAGAGATGCTATCGGAGTCCTGGCTCTGAGAAAACTTGCATTTGTGAGTTCAAGATATGAGAGAAGCCTCATGGGAGAAAGCCCTTATATAAACACCCCAGTGATGGGAAAAGCTTTGCCTGGGGCTCACATCCTCTTAGATAGTGAAAGTCAATCACCCATGAGACAAAAAACTATAGGAAACCAGGCTTCATTAGTTCTGCTGCCACAAAATGACTGGTTTAACAAAATTGCTATTCTGGGATTTTTGAAGAAAAGCACTGTACTGTAGTCATATGCAAGTTTAGATAATGTTTCCCCTTTATCACTAAATGTTGTTCTTTATTAAACTATAAATTGTGCACCTAGCTCATAAAAAAACCCACAACCTCACTGCTTTATATAAGACAAGTAAATAGTGACCTATGAAGCACACAACATGAGAGCTGAGTGAATGTTTGCACAACTAAACAGTATCTACTGAGAACAATAAAGAATTAACAATTTAAACTACTTGCCTCCTTCACCAACAAATGATGTCTGATTTTTAACAAGTAAATCCTTAGCAGAAAATGGAGAAGAAAACAACCCATCAACAAAAACAAAGCTATTCAGAATTTTCTTTTCAGCAGTATATTGTGTTCCAAATTTTCAGCAGTAGTGTGTCAAAACATCTGAGACAAGATTTATTATCAGAAAGTGAATCTGAAATTTCAGCTAAAAAAGTGAAGTCTATTTTGATGTCTCATAGCTGGCCAACTCAGAGATGAGGCATACAAAATGTTCAGTGATTTTTTTTTTTTAATGATGGGTTGTGTGTAAACTTTGTTGCTTCTTGGAGTTCTTACTCTTTTTGGGAGAGAAGGAAATTTATCACAAAAGCTCTTCTGTATTCTTGACAGTAGGCACTATTCAAACACTAAAGTTACAAAGCTTTAATAATGTGCCCATCAAATTCTGGATTTCACACATAAACACACACAAAACGCCCTCAACACCCTGGACATCTTTTTCTATTGTGAATGCACTAGCATTCACAAAAACAACCTGGAGACCTTGGCCAGGGTCAAGAAATTCAATCTTTTGGGTTGCCCAGTATCATCAGGCTGAACAAGTAAGGCTCAGCAACTTTCTTCCCTGGTGGTCTGTTGGTGTGGATTTATACTGGTTTACATTTTTCAGGTCTGCTTCAGGAAGCAAGCCACAGACTTTAAAAAAACCAAAATCAACAACTCAAGTTCACCTCAAACCAAGTGGCTAACAACCATAAGACTCACTGGGCTCTGGCTCAAAAGCCTCAGAAAACAGGGAGAGTGAAGGTGGCCCCAGTCCCATATGTGAAATATTGGTATGGACAGAGCTCCATCCACTGCTCTGGAGAGCTTGAAGGATTTATTAATTCTTTCATGCCTCTGACTGCACTTACTCCTTTCTTACTTTGTCTTTTTTTTTTTTTTTTCTCAAAGAAAGCATAGTTTGTAAAGGGCTGTAGTCACACAGATATGGATCAAAACAATTTCCTCAGTTTAGTCCCTGCCTAGTCTGTATTGTTCTGCTAGGAGGAAGATGGGAAAACACTTCTCAGCTGTGGTCAGATCAAAACTTCTGTAGAACAATATTTTATTTACCCTTCCTAAGCCCCAGTTAAACTTTTTCCCTTTACCGTTTTGTTTAAATTCTCCTTTTTTATTTTATTTTAATTCCCCTGTCCCTTTCTTAAATAAAGTCCCTATAATCAGTTTGCTACCTCCTTCCTTCATTTTCTGTGCCATTGGAGCCATTTCCAGCCTATCCCCCTACCATGGCAGCCTACATCATGTGTCATAACTTCATAGCTAAATTTCAGTTCTCACCACACAGGTTTTATGTGACTGGAGCAACAACAGAATGCAGGAGGTACCTGAGCATCAGATGAGCTACAAGAATCACTGATGTTGGGAAGTCAATAAACATCCTCTAAAGAAAGAAATACCTGCTTTGCCTTCTTTTTTTTTTCTCCAGCTTGGCATGCTTTAACTGTTCTCTGCTTCACATAATGCTCTGCCCCTGGAGCAAGTTTCCATGTCCTGGGCAGAGCTGACTGGTATCCAATTAAATGCAATTTTGCATTTAATGGAGATGTTTAGATAGGGGGTCTGGGTCTCTTGAATCCCAGACAGTTACTGATTCTTAGATACATACCTCTCTTCATTGCTCACAGCTCATTCATCAAGCCATTTTGTAATTAATTTGACATTCTTTCTGTTCTGATTTTACTATATTTGGTGAATTTCACTGATACATTTCCTAATCAATCTTTGCCTGTAACTCAGCAGTTGAGTGACCACCCTTGGAGGTATTTAAAAGATGTGTGGACATGTCACTTAAGGACATAGTTTAGTACTGGATGTGACAGTGTTAGATTAATGGTTGGACCTGATGATCTTAAGTGTCTTTTCCAACATAAATGATTCTGTGATTCTATATGGCTAATTAACACCAGAACTCAGCTAAATTCTGTGGCATCTAAGTATTATTGATCTAAGTCTCTCCACTATTTTTTAAACCATGTTGATGCATACATTTAAGATTATTTCATATTTGCATATTCCATGGTCCTCCACTGATTTAGTCATTATGTAAAAGTAACAGTCAGATGTGATGAGGTCTTTTGGTGACATAAACAAGGGCTATGAGTGGAATGGAAATAGCTATATGTAGGCACATGTCCATTGAGAAGAAAAATGATCTGTAAGAGTCAGGCATCCTGGGAAACACAAATTAAGGGGCTAAGTGCTGTAATGCAGATATCTGATCCTGCACATTCCAGGCTATCTGGGATTTTGATCCTCCAATTCCTGCCCCTCCCTGCCCCCCTGCCTTGTATCCCTGTAAATAACATTCTGAATATGAACCACCCTGCATCTGGCACAGCACTGCTTATGCCAAGCTGACTACACCCTTCCCCTGGGGCATAAGGTCATGAATCATGATAAAGCAGTACAGGAATTTCACACCTTATAAAATTATTGTTTACAAGTAATAGCAGCAATTACTCTCAAAACATTTCAGAAAAAAAAGAAGCAGGGGAAAAGTTAATTAGATATGCAGACACAGTAATTAGGCTGTAGCCACTACCAGTTATCTCTTTACCCAGTCTTTCTTTTTCTGTTTTCTCCAAAGAAGTTTAACTCCCTGCAATCCTACTAAGAGGAGAAACATTTAGATACCCTGCCCCAATACCAAATCAGTTCCTTTCCTTGCTGCCCAGGAAGAAACAGGCCAAGAGGGTGCCTTGTAGGGTTTATTAATTTTGCTTACTAGCTTGAGACTAGTCAGACTTGGAGACTATCCAAACTATTCAGTCTTGTAGCACTGAGAGCAGGCTCACAGAAGACATTCAGCATTCATGAGTCTTTGTGTCCTTTCAATGTTTAGCATGGATCCCAGCCACACAGCTACACCAGAGACACCACCTGGGAAGAGGTGAAAAGCAGCTTCTCTAGCATCCCTGTTCCTGTCAAGTAGAGATCAAGGAGAGATGACCTGTGGTGCACACAGCCAGGGCAGAGAAGCAGCTGCTCAGTCAGACTTCAGCCTGAAGCTGCCACTTCTTGGCTGAGAAGCAGGGACCCTGGTCTAACCAAAACCATGCTGTAGCATCCCTAGGCTACAGTTTGTGTTTCTTTCCACTCCAGGTTAGTTACAAGTACCAACAAACTTAAAGTGGGAAGCTAACTGCTTTCTATCTCCCCATACAGCTGTTTGTGGTTGCAAATAACACAGGCAAACTCCCTGTAGCCCTGCAAGCATGTTCACCACACACTGTAGTATAGTGATTCCCACTGTTGTGCCATCAGCCATGTGATGGCAATGGCTTGCACCAAGGGAAATTTAGGTTAGATATCAGGAAAAATTTCTTTACAAAGAGGGTGGTGAGGCATTGGAATGGGCTGCCCAGAGAGGTGGTTGAGACCCCATTCCTGGAGGTGTTTAAAAAGCATGTGGATGTGGTGCTGGGGGACATGGTTTAGGGACCCTGGCAGTGTAGGGTTAATGGCTGGACTTGATGATCTTAAAGGTCTCTTCCAGCCAAATGATTCTATGATGCTGCACAGCATAGGTTCTACATGCCACAAACAAATCTCTCTCCCTCACTTCTTAGTCTTTTGGCAACACAGATTACTTATGGACTCCAGCTTTCCATATTTAGAAAATTCTCTTTGAAGCTGAAAACTCCACACAGGGACTTTCCAGACCCTTCAGAGCTGTTGGAAACAACAACAGCATGTGTCCTCCTCCACTCTCACCAGTGAGATATTTAGGAGTTCCTTTGGGCTCATCTTAAAAATACCCAGAGCCCAAAAATAGGTCATTCCTGAAGGTCAGTTAAAATGAAATCTTCCAAATGGTGTTGAAAGTGCCCTGCTAGATGCAGCTGAGAAGAGAGGCTGGGATTTATTTCCCAACACCTTTCATATAGCTCAGTCAGTACTTACACTGATGGCAAGAGGGAGGTATGGAATGATTCCAGGGGGTCAAATATTGCAGATTTCTTACCTTCTGTATAGGGATGTGGCCAGACTGACAAACAGTGGCAGCATGCCTAGCACAACAAGGTCCTGCTCCATGACCAGGGAGGGATCCATAAAACAGGGTTACAGAAAACAACAGCTACACCTTCCCTTGCCATTCAGCCATAGGATGGGTCCAGCTGCTGTTGAATTTACAGGTTCTCTGCAATGAAGACTGCCTTTGCCTGGCTGCCCCACTGGTGCTGTAATCTGTAGCTGGAATATAGCACATGGGGAACTGCAGGCATGCATGTATTTCAGATTTCCATTTCTTCCTAAAAATTAAAGCCTTTTACAGTTATATTTCTCTAAATATATTCTGGGCATTAGTATTTGTTCTATGCAGCTGTGAGAGGCTTCTTCATATAGAGGTCACATTTGCTATATTCCCAGGAAAGTGTAAAAATAACATTAAGGTGGAGATAGGAGCTGACTAAATGAAAGCAGAAGATTAAAAACACTGCTCTGGGGCAGAAGAAAGCAATTATTGTTGGTGGTTGCTGCTCACTAGCAAGTTTGATTATTTTATGGTTCCCATCTCTTTGCCCTTTCCTGTTTAATTATTCTCCCTTATCAGTCATTTAGAGACTAAGGACCTTCAAGACTGGCTTAATTCAGTATTGTCCTCTTTTATGTTTTCTTGTCAAGACTGTTGTTATCTACTGCTTCTTCCAGCTGTGGCTTATTTGTTCTGCCAAGGCAACAAACTTCTCTTTGTCAGCTCCCCAAGGTCACCTCTGGGACGTCTTCCATATGTGTAACTATATCCCAGACCAAGGGCTCTAAGGTCACCTGCAAAGTCCTTTGCCTTTTACAAAGCCTTACCTCACATCTCCTCTACCCACTTACACAAAGTCACAATAACTTGTATGCAAAATTTATGTTCTGAAAACTGATGCTCTTATTTTTTCTGCCTGTTTGGCACTCCTTCAGCTGTGGTTTTCCTGAAGGACAAGCTGTATTCTTCAGCTGTCTAGACTGGTCAAACTAACAGTGTCTGAGCACAGGCCCACCACAGTCACCCACCTTGCTGAACTGGTAGCATGGTCTCTGCCATGGTTTGGGCTTAGGCCACCTAACTCCTTTCCAAGCATTATGTGGCCACAATGCAAGTTTTTCCTTCACATCACTTGAACATCTCTTTCTTCAGGCACTTAACACTGTAAGGAGAAAAAACAATTCTGACCTCTCTTTCATTTTCAAGAAGCTGAAAGAAAGGATCATAAGTCTCTGCACTATCATTCCCCTTGAGCCATCTGAATTATCTTTGCTGACTCAAGGGAGTAGCCAAGTCCTTAAGGGGCTATTTCTCTAAGCATTGCATGTGAACCCTGTGGGTTCCTCTTAAGGGACCACGCTGAGGTAGTGGGTGCTAGAGACAGCCAGACTTCATCAGAGCTGTGCTGCAGGAGAAAAGAGGGTCCTGGGGAGGTACAGAGCCTCTCAAAGAGCATCCTGAACACAAGGTAGTTGTAAGTGAGTTGCAACAGGGAAGGTTAGTGAGCGAGGAAGTGACTAAAAGCAAGGAAGAGGAAACAGAACTGTCAGCTGCAGAACTTGCATTACTCAGCCTCTCCAGGGCCTTGGAGGGAGCAGGGAGGAAAAGGAAAGCTCCATAGGAATCTGTGAAACTCTCACCTGTCTCTTATGGGGCCTTAGAAATGAGAATTTGGTGACAAAAATCACAAGTAAGAAACACAAACAAAAGGAAGAATGCTTCTGCATGTTCTCTGCTGCCAACAGCACACATTTGCATCTTGAAGTCATTCTCAGGCCAAACAACAGGAGTGGAAGGCCAAGGAAAAGACTGATGCTGGTGGTCATCTTCTTCCTTGCATGCCTCTGGCAATAGCACAAGGAAGTTTTGCTGCTGCTGTTTTAGGAGACAATAAAAACAAACAGAGATAAGGAGAGTGTGTATATATTCTTATCTAGATTTGGGGTTTTTTTAATTAGATAAATTCAGAGCAATTAAAATTTCTCTTAACTGGGATTCCTAGTCAAAGCATTGCTATACCATCATTTTCACCCCTGGCACAGAGTTCAACTCTGAGTTCTTCCAAGCACCAGTTCTTAAATCCTCCCATTCCATGGCTGCAATACAGTCAATATTTAGGAGAAAGGTTTACAAAACAATTTTATACCCAAGCCCTCATTCTGACACACTAAAACACCATTTCAGAGTTGTGTTGAGAACGTTGATGGCATCAAGTGCTAACAAGACAGTAAATTATAGACATACTAGAATAATTCACCTTTAAAAGGCACAAAGCCACACACATAAGTGCACTCAGATGCAATTTTGCCAAGCATTAAGACAAAATTATTTTTAAGTTTCTGTCAAATATCTCTATTTGACAAATAAATCTAATTGACAGAATCCTCACATGACATCCTCACAACTGATGTATATGTTTAAAATGTCTATTATTTCCTCTTAAATACCAACTTGTCTTTTTAATTATTTTTCCAAATAATTTTTGAAATATTCATGAAGGCTAAACACATTTAAACTTGCACTAAGGCATATTTAAGGTCTGATAACATTATGCTCAGGTTAAGTTTGAGGAGTGTCTACTTTTTCAGGGATGCTGCTCTTGCTACTATGCTGGGTTCCACTCTGAGAAATCTACATACACATGAGAAATATCCACCAAGAACATGCAAAAAAGTCAACTCACATGAGAATGAGTTGTGAGGGCTACTGTAGGGGCCTCAGTTTAGGAAGTATTCCTTACACTACCAGTCTTGAAGTGAGTAGAAAAGCTGTTTCACTGACTTTCTCAAGGGAGGTTCATGGCCTCCACATTTGACAGATCAGAATAACATTGCTGCTTCATTCCTGAAGTGCTGATGCAATATTTTCCCTAGAAGTCTTGCAGAGAAAGTCCAAAGGAAAAAAAACCCCTTAGATTAAATTTCAGTGACAATAAATCAAAGCATGAATGCTTAACTCAAGTGCAATTGCTTTTTGGCATAGATATTACCTTGCCATCCCATAATAGAAACCCCATTTGTTTTCACTGATGCAGAACCTTGCTGTAGAAATGCCATTACAAGAAGCAACACCAGGGAGGATATCAGGTTCTCTTTTGGATTTATATCTTGGAAGGTGGACATGTCTGCAGTGATCCAGAACACGTGCAGGCAGTGTGACAACATTTCCTAGCTGTGCTCACTGCTGTCACAGCAAGCTGCCTCCACTGCCTTTCCACTGCTTTCACAAGGAAGAGGATTTTGTAAAAGAAACCCCAAACATTTGCAATGTGCAAAATAATTTCTACTCTGAATGTATAAGAAAATGTCTGGAAAAGATCTGAACACAGAAATGAATGATATATATATATTTATATGGCTTTTTAGATACTAATTTGTCATCTCCTTCCAAGGTTTGTTGGCCCAGCTCCCCAAGCCTTCACCTATAGCATCAAACTGACCACAGAGCTGAAGGCATCACCACAAAACAACATGGGGTTCAATTGTTTTTAGAAAATATTGCAAACCTTTCCTCTCAAAAACCAAGCAGTCAACCAAGCCAATCCACCCTGCTATGGTAAAAGTAACATTCACAAACCTAACACCTCTTTCACTCAGTTGAACCTCATGGAAACAATAAAGCCAGAACCAGAAACCTCTGAAATTTTACCTCAAGCAGAATGCCTGAAAGAGCAGGAATCCAAAGATCCCATGTTATCCAGAAGAGACTTGATTTACAGTCAGTGATGTTATGCATCAGGTGCTCAAATATTGAAGTAATGTGTAGGAACTTTCACCTGCAGGATGGATCAAACACTGAGAAACAAAGCCCCAGACATGTCACCTCATGTAGCAGAACACCTCCGATGGCTTTGCTTTGTGCTGAGATGGAGAGAGGGCTGCTACAAGCAAAAGGAGTCTGTGTGTCCTTGCACACGAGTGTTCTATGACAGCTGTGGTAAGTTAGGTAGTTAGTGTCACTCAATCAAAGCACAAAACTCTTGGTATTATCCAAGAGATGGAGGCATTCATGGAAGTGTAATAGACATAGGATGCCAAGGGAACAGGATAAGCAAAGGCTTAACCTTGGGAGATCGAATCTTTTGCCAAGGTGTTCAGGAAACTGAAAAATCCTATTGACTTCAGTGTCAATCCTCCTGATTAATAGTTTGCTATAGTCCTGATAAGGAGCATCTGAGAATTGGATTAATATTTTACAATTGTTTCTGCAGTAAAAAAACCACGTGCAGACAGCAGCAAGTATCTTGCTGCCTGTTCCATCTCTGAATCGTGTTACAAAACCATGTTCTCAGTAATATCACTGTTTCCTTCCATTTTATGGAGCTTGCTTCTTAAATTGTTTCCATAGGCCATTTCTTTTTTTTTTTTCCTTCCCCCATTAATTTATACAGACTCAGATTGAAGTTCTAATAAAAAAAAGTAAGTTACTCTACATGAAATCTTTTGAAGTTGCTTTGCTCACCTATCAGCTTTCTTTAAGATTACTACAGTAGTAAAAGTCCTTGTGGAGTACCACCCAAACACAAGATATACTTCACCTACAAACCCCCCTCTGCTTAGCATGACAATAAATTAGTTTTGCAGTTAGAGATTACAAAAAATAACTAGTACCAGTAGCCTGTCAAACCCACTTGATGTTTTTTCACTTAAAGAGAAAATGCAGACTGGCTGAGGCTGTGTTCACTATGCCTGTTTTTAGAACTGTACAGAATTTAAGTTAAATTACAATCCTCTTGGAAACAGGAGGAGATAGCACTGACCATAGCCAGTGGGCCATGGGAGATGCACTGCTAAGAATAACATGAATAAAAAGCTAGTAGGTATGGCTGGAGTGTTACCAGAGACAACCCCTCAGACCACATGGGCTGTTAAGGGCCTTGCAGTGCTCTGGTGTTTGTGCCTCAGCCTTGCTGCTTTTCAGTTTGGGCTTCTGCCAAGCTGTGACTGACCTTTGCTCACCAGCTTCATCTGTCACTTCTGGTTGGTCTGCCATCTCTCTCTGGCAACACAGCAGTTTGGCCTGGTTATTTACTGCTCAGTCCTCTGCTTGAGGAAAGACTTTTGCCTTCCTGCCTGACAAATAGTGCTAATATTTTTTTCCCTTGTTTCAGCAGTTCCACAGGGACCATCATCACTGGCTCTGGGCTGTCGTTCTTGCTCCACAGTCTCGGTTTTCTGGCAAAGACTTACGATGCTCTTTAGCCCCCTTAAACATAAAAGTTCTTGCCCTCTGTCTCATCCCAAGGGGCTCAGGCAAGGCAAAGGGAAAAATGTCCTTTTACCACTGTTTCAAGTAACTATAATCTCACAACAAATTACATTTTTCATGTTGCTGCTAGCTGCTCTCCACTGGAATTGCAAGTTCAAGAGCCTTCCCAGAATCTTTCCTATCCAGACCTCACTGAGAAACCTTAAAGAAGTGGGGAATAGAGGTTACAGGGAGGGAGGGGATGGGGTTGCTACTGCTGGAAAGATACAACATGAAACTTCCCTGCAGCAGAGGCACACAAAGAACTATAAAAATTAGGTACGCATTTCCAGGCACCAAAGGGCACAAAACTGCCAAAGAGCCAAGAGGTCACATAAAGATTGGCAAGCAACTCTGTGTCAGAGAAGCTGGAGAGAGAAACACAAAGGTGGTTTCCACAACTGCAGGATGACCATGCCAGGAAGCATAAGCTAAAAATTAAGCAGGACAAGAAAGAGGTTTGGAGGTGGATGAAATGATTGCACTTAACACAGAGAGACTATGATGCTTATTTAGAGATAACAGTGGAAAAGAGTTGAACTGGAGGGGTTAACTTCTAAATGTGACTTGCAAAATTTATCTGCTACACTTCAGCAGTGATGTCATTATTAGGCTAACTTGCAGATTTTCATGCTGTCAATCCTGGTTTTCCATTGCATGTCTCTTGGCTGGTATTTCTTTGCTTGGTTAGTTACACTGATTTTTGGCCAAGAACTGTTGTAGTTGACTCACAGGTCACTGAGGTTTAAAATAAATAGGAAAAAAAAAAAGGGGGATATGTGACATCACTGAAGATTACAAGGCTTTGGTGTGTCCTGAGAAAACATTCAGGTCAGTGTAAACTGGAAAAGAAAAATGGACTTTCATACTTAGGTCAACTTGGCAAACAGTTCTATACAGAAAGCAGTTAATTATCACAGATTTTTGATCTCAAACCAGCCTGTTCTTGCAGACACCCCATTTAGGTTTAGATCAATATTAGTGGACTAAATTTGTAATAGGACTTTCCCTACCCCAGTAACATGCTTACTTGTCTTGTCCCTACATGGCATCTTCAACTTGCTCAGTGAAGCCAGTCTGAATCCACAAACTCACTTTTCTTGCCTTCATGAAAACAAAAGTGTGGAAGTAGCAACTGAAAGGGCAAATGCTATAAAAATAATAAAACAAAACAAAAGCCCAACAAAACTGTTGTGCTTGTCTGGGGTCTTCAGGGTTTGTTTAAAGAGCAGAAATAAATCTACTTCAGATACAGTATAAGCTGCTCCTTAAGGGTGTCTCCATTTTCAGTAAGGAATTTGAACAGCCTGCCAGGGGTTATCAATTTTCAACTCATTTGCTGACAGTCAAATACAGTCACTAATAATGATTAGACCTTGGTCTTTGAAGGATGTTAATAGTTAAAAAAAGAACTCTCTGCTACTACATTCAGCCTATAAAGGATTACTCTTTTATTAGTGTAGCTGAGGGATTAGTAGAAATGTTTGTCTAATGAATGCAGCTACTATATTTAAGCACATGCCTGAATAAGCTGCTTGTCAATTGAAACCTATCTATTTATAAGTACTTCTCGATGGTGCAAAAACTATCTGTATTGCAATATTGCAATGGCTCTTGCATAATAGTAAATATTTTATTGCCATTCACATTGGGAAATTCACCTCATTTGCCAGTTTTATTTCTGAAATCTATGTGCAGGATGGAGTTTCCTGCAGCTGCTCTGATTTGCTTATGACTTTTAGTTAAAAAAAAAAAAAGTAGTGCTACTGGCTTGGCAGTTCTCAACTGAGGATAGACACATCTTTTATATGCAGTTGTGTACATAAAACATCTTCAGGAATAAAAATTAAAGCAATTGTAAAGTGCTATCCATGTCTCACTTAATTCAAGGTAACTATCAATGTTTTGTCATATTGTCTAAAATTCTACTCTGTTCATTCTTCAGCCCTAATACAAGTTCCATTCTATTACTATTTGAATTTAAAATGCTTCATAACTGAGGGAAGCCACAGTTTTGGAATGGCAGACATCAATAGAAATCTCTTTATGTGAATAAAAACCCCAAAGCTGACAGATGTTAAAATACATCTGTTTATATATTGTAAACCTAATCAGTAGACTAGCAATAAAAAGCTCTCTAGAAAACAGTGTTGAAACAAACAGCAGGATGTTCATAATTCAGACAGTATTTAAAGGTATTTAATTATGAAAGCAAAGTATTTTTCCTGAATTACAGTGAATATTTGCAGTCTCTAGTTATTGCCTGTTAAACTTAGATGAGTCATATTCAGGCTGATACAGAGGCCTAACTTTGTCAAAACTGAACAGGACTTAGAAAATAGGGACTTTGAATATACATATGCATATATGTACCTTTTATAACCTATACATATATGTATATGCTCTTAGATACACATACAAACACAATATAAACAAAAATAAATAACATTAATTCATTGAAATAATTTTTGAAAAATACCTAGTTTGAATAATCACACTGAAAACAAGTCCATGGTGTGGTTGGTATTTTTTTTCCTTTTAAGTAAGATTTTCCCATCAAATTCCAGATTATTTTTAAGTTCAGAGAACCCAAGTTGTACACTATCAGCTGTTACCTTTTCCCTATTTTGTATGCACTTCTGGTACAGAGCTTTGCATGAATGCAGATGAAGAAAAGTTAAATATTTGTGTGTATATATATATATATTTAAATTTGTACTGCCCTAGAAATAGCATGAGTTTTTTTAGCTTCCTTTTATGCCCTGAAATACATTAGGTCCATCTGTATTGTCATTCATACAGTCACTGATATTAAGACAGAACTACTGAGAGAAGAGCTACGTCAAAATCATTTTAAAGTTACTTTATACCTTCTAGGGGAGTACTGCTCCAAAGAAGGATAAAAATTAATATCTGGGGGTTTTTCTGCCTTATTTATTTTTAGTAATAACTAGGGGTGTAGTTTTAACCAATGCACATATGCATCTGAAAGCTAAACCATTAAGTGTATCCTCTGTATTTGTATGTAAGCCATATACTGGTTTTAAATCTGAACAATTACCCCAAGCTTGCTTTCTTTCCAAGGCACTTTTGGTACAAAGCTCTGTACCCATGATGGAATGAGAGCTGACTGCCTTCTGAACACACCAGGCTGTGCAGAGGATGGAGCACTGGGGAGGATGTGACACAGGAACACAGCACTTACTGGCATTTATTCAGGATGACCTGCCTGAGTCAGCATGGCCTCACCAGCCCTGAGAACATTCACTCTGCTCATGAGTAATGTCCCAACCCAGGAAAACCTGCCAGCACCACACCCACCTGTGTAGACTTCCTCTGTGTAGACACAGCCTCCTGGGGGAATCAGAACTTCCCTGTGTTCTAAGCCCCAGTGGATGAAAATACAGCATAGGCTGAACAATACTAAGTTATAGAAACAAACCCTTGAGGTCATGGAAATATTTTTTTTTTAATTCATATATTGTACTTCCTTCAAACCTCACTGGCCTTATATCTACAAAACCCTGAGACAGTTGCTTTCCCTGTCTGGGTAGGTAGAATCTGAAAAATTCTTGATTCATCCATTTTACTACTATTTCACACCAAATTAGCTCCAATGGCAGATAGGTGACAAAACAGGTAATCCCTGATGCTTCTAAAGTCAAAAAAGAAAGAAAGATGAGAAATACCTGAAATTCTACCCTGAACTATAAGCCATTCCTGCAAAATACTGCTTAATCAAGTCCATGCTACACTAAGTAATTGTTATCATATAGCTGTAAATACAGCACTTGGAAATGACATAGATGTCATAGGGGTGTTTATAGGTGTGGCAATTACATTGGGAAAGGACTGTGCCATTTTGCTAACCTCCTGAAAATTCTGCAGCTGTCCTAGGAGTGATCTGAGTGAAAAAACATTCCCACGTTAAAAGACAGATGCTCTCCATAACACAGAGATCTGGAAAGTCTGCAGTCTGTTCAGGAAATGTTCCTTCCTCTTACCATATTAACAATGTGGTTTTTTTGGTTGGTTTTTTTTTTGTGACAGCCAGAGGTTTTATAGTATCATTGTCTTCATGAGAACGGTCTCCTAGAGCTATTCTGAACCAAATGTTTCTGGCATGAGTACAGAAAGGGCACCATACAAAACTGAGGTGGCTTCTGTGTCTGTGAAGTTTTAGAAGGACCCTGTGATGAACTCCAAAGAATAGCAGTATAGGCTCATCTTGTATCCAGTGAAGACGTAAATGACCCTAATACAAAGAAGAAGTATCAAGAACATACCTGGTAAGAGGTCCACAGCAAGTGTCCAGTGTTATGGATGAAGTAGCTGGAGATTCATCTGTTCTGAAAAGCCAGGGTCTCCTGACTGGTGTGCCAGCTCTTGCCTCTCCATCTTCTGCAGCAAGTATATTGTCTGTGTATGTTTTAATCCTGTACTTTTAAGTCTCTGCAGATATCTCCCTTCTATTACATGAATAATGACAGGAAAATCTGTTTGCTGTCATAATACTACTCATCCTATTCTTCAGGAGCGCACTGCCTGTGGATAATAGGCTTTCTATGTATTAGGCAAAAGACAAAGTCGTTTATATTCCACACATCTGCTAAGAGAGGGAAGCTGAAACAAGGGGAAAAAAAAATCTGTGCTGAGAAAACATGAGAAATACTGCAGGGTATTGGTAGGGCATTGGTAGAGCAGAATGACTTTTTCGTGTGACCACCTTAGGCAAAGAAAGAAAGAAAATAAGGGAAAAAAAGTAAAGTCCTTAAAAGCCTTTTCACAGGCCATCTATCATTACTAAATGCTTGGCATAAGCCATTACACAAAAATGAATGCAGCTCCATATTCTGCACCTTCAAAATTCAGTTATAAAAGTGACTCAATGGAAATTTCTTTTAATTCAAGACAAGAACTGGACATAATTCTGGTTTAAAATTTTCAATAAGATCACACGAAAAATGGGAGATTTTTCTGCCACCAAATGCCTTCACACCTAAACCCCTTCTTTCCAATAAAATTTGGTGCTGGGAACAATGTAAGAGTTTAAGATTATTATTTTTTTCTTTTTTCTCCATGAATAAGGTAAATGATATAAAAATATAATTGTAAAAAGATAGTGGTGGTGGGAGTCTGTCACAAAACTCCCAACTTGTTTTTTTTCCTGTCAGGTGGGCCCCTCACTATACATATAAGACATGTGGGAGTATCTCCAGCAAATTCACATTGCACAAACTTTAATGACTCCTCCCTTTATGGGCCATTTCAGTGAAAAAGTGTTCTGGAGACAGCTTTCCTTCACTAGCAGGTAAACTCACTACTAAAATGATATTTTTTATGAGAACCTCAAGTTAAAATACTGGCAACATGGAATTTATTCTCAAGTCTAAGAAGTCTACAAGAATGACCAGCCTTACAAAGGCATCAAGATAGTTTCTTCCTTCACACACCAAAATAACATGTTTTTACTCCTGCTTCAAATCCAATTGTTTCATTTCCTTTTACTTTCCAACTTTCTCTCCAGGGAAAGTATTCTTGCTATTTAGTAATGCTATAATAGTATTAGTAACCACGTTTCTACAGACTGCGTCATTCCCATACAGCAGAGAGAGCCAGAATAATGAGTGAGGAAACTATTTTGCATAGATTTCTGGAAAACCATGAATAAAAAAAGTCCTATATAAAGAAAATCTGTAGCAAAGGTGCTTAAAAATGAAAACATTTTTTAAAAAGTCCAGATGAAAATAACTTGAGCCTAGTCAGATATAAATATTTTAGATTAGATTGGTATTTTATTGCTGCCCCACTGGTGAAAAATCCCTGTGTCTGTAAAAGGCCCAAAAAAAGTTCTAGTCAGAAGTTATGTCTTTTTGAATAATATAATGCTATTCAAGTAGCAACTGTTTGCAAATCCTAACGCAGCAAACACCCCGCTAATTTGACCAGATGATAAGAATAACAAAGAATACTAAACCCTTACTTTCAGGATCTCTCTTCTACTCCCCTGTAAGTAATTAACACCAAATTAAAATTGTCAAGTGCCTGACAACCCGGCCGGCCACCTGAGGCCCAGGGCCTGCCTGCAGCCCCTCAGCGCCTGCCTGCAGCCCCTCAGCGCCTGCCTGCAGCCCCTCAGCGCCAGTGGTGCTCCCCGCCATGACAGCCTGCCCTCACCCAGCTGCCCACCGCTCACTTCTTACAGCTCCTCTGACTGCTCAGCGCAGGCAGAGGCTCTCTCCAATTGCCTGTGTGCGCCTCTGGCGACACTGATAGGCTGGGCCCAACTTCTGCCCCTGCCCTGAGCTGGTCCCTCTCTCCCTTCCAGGGCTGCCCCTCCTCTTCAGTGGGGTAACCTGGCAAGGGCTGGCACCAGGGTGTGATGGCTCAGGCAGAACTAACCCTCAGGAATTGCCTTATAAATAAAAGTAGCTCTAGAGTTCCAGAAAATATGGGCCTGAGGAACCCAAACAGGCAACTGTAAGATAGGGAGAGCAGATAAGAATATTAAAAAGTGGCCTGAACTCCGAAGAAAGCTGTCCACAGGAACAGCACTGTAAATAAAAATATTTATTGAGAGTGTTTTTGTATTAGAATTGTCACCATTTCATCAGCAAAAGCAACATGTCATTGTTTTCCTGTCATGAAATCTGGTCTGTATGTCAGCACTGGTCTCTCAGCCGGTTGCTCAGTTCCTGAAGTTCAGCAATCATGTTGTCCATAGCTGTCACCTCATCAGCTAGCTCACTGTGAACTTCGGTACTTGTTGCATCTACGAAAAGTTGCTGCATGACAAAAAGAAATACATGTTTTGAAATATTTACAGAATCTCTGTTTTAGCATAGAGACAGAGCACAGGAACCTCATGACCACCATCATGCCTTTTGTACTTTGGTACCTACGATGGTGTACCTTTCTTTACAAAGGCCGCTTTGTGGCTAATAAAAAGAAGGTGCATACGTATATACACATACATATATAGACCTGAAGTCTGTGCCACACCCCTGATATTTTGCCAAAGGGGCCAAAACCTCCTGTGGATGCTGGTTTTCTGCTCTGACTTGACTGCTTACTCTCACCATGAAACTCAAATGAGAAGAGCACCTCACATACTGTCACTGTCATTTACAAAGCCACCTGCCAATATAGTGAGTTTTAACAACCATTTTTTCCCAGTGTCATATTCTGTTGCATAATTTTCTCCAAAACTTCAAATAGACACGTTTTAACATTTGATGTCAAGATGTGTGAGGTGGAGACATTCACCTGTGTGTAACAAAGTTATGCAAGAGAAAACACTACAGAGTAATAAAACCAGTTTGTTCTTAAGACTTCAAGATACTAACAGAAACACAAAGCAGCCAACTCATGAGCAATCATAATCTTTATCTATTTACAGATAAACCAAGGGAGATGAATTCTAAATTATTTTCTAAAGGCCTGAGATAGGCAAGCTCTGACTGGAGCTTTGTGTCTGTTGCATCAGAACATGTTGTTATTGCAAGGCCAGAACCTGTCATGAGACTCAAGTAACATGGAGGCTCTGTGGGGTACCACTCCACAGAAATCTGTGGGGATGGACCCCAAATATACATTTCTCCTTTATTATTTAAAGGGAGAACGATTCACACTTTGAAAAGCCTACATTTAGAGACAAAAACAAATGAAGAAAACAAAAATTACTCTAATGTGCATCTGTTCATCATTATATCATCAAAACATAATGGCACAATACAAATACATATATAAACAAAAATGTACTTAAAAGGCCTGAACTGAGGTCTTCCATGTGCCTTAGAACAGTGTTGTCACTGCACAAAGGAACATCTCACACAAAAATAGGAACATGTTCCCGCTACAAGTACAGAAACTTTTCTGACTTTCAGCCCAAAAACCTCACACTGGGAATGTGACAGAAAAGTCTGGCTATTCTAGCTAAGACAGCTAAGTAAATCAGGATGACATGATTATTTTTTTTTTGGTCTTTTCCACACAGTTAATGAGATCTGTTCAACTATATGTAGCCTGGGGAAGTTTCATGCACCACCATTCTTTGGGCTTTGTGCCTCACGTTTCCCCACAACAGTACCCACGTTTCATGCATTTACGATACAGCTCTATGACCTTTCTCCCTTTCAGAGACCCCACCTGTCAGGTCTGAATGATGCATGGGGGCAAGGAGCAGAAGAGAGCCCAATATGCTATTTGCTGGAGCATGTGACTGCCCCCAAAGGCTCTGTGCAGAAAGGAGCCCATTAACAACACATTTTCAAATTGCAGCCTTCAGCAGACTGTGGGTGCCTCATGAGATTGGCACAACACAGGAGCTGGAATGTCAGAGATGGAGATCCCAGGAAAGATGAGAAGTCTGAAAAGTAATATTGTTCCACCTGTACAAAAACTACTGTTTTGTTCCAAATGCATGTCCTGACTAGAGATTTTTTGCACTTTATCTTTTGAAAGTTCATTTATTCTTCCTGAAATCTTAACTAGTGAATCTACTCTTAGCCCATTTTTTTAAGTGCTCTTCTCTGTTACAAGAAGAAAATAAAACCCCCCACAGTAATACTGATTCACAAGGAGATGCTATGGTCAAGCTTGGACAGGTATAAACAGTGGTAAACTGTTTATGCATACGATCTGACAGAAGATTATTGAGTTTTTAAACCTCAACACAGTTTGGAAACTCAGCATGACTTCAAATTAAAAATAAGATGTTATCTTGAAAAGTATGCAAAACCAGCGAGGTCACACACTAATAGCTTTGTCTCTAACATGCTAATTTTCTCAGAAGTGCCATAAAACTTAGAGGCACCATTATATGCCAGTAATATAGAGGTTCATTTAATTAGTGCCTTCAGGAGTTAAAAATGCAATATACTAGCCTCACCTATTCTAATCTTTCAGGTACTGCATGATATTGCGTAACATAATCCACTTGTACTTCTATTTATATAATTTATGTGAAGTAGTCTTGCTTTCTCTACAATTATACTCAGTCTACACACATTTTTTTTTTGTGAATCACACCAAAATATACATGTTGTGGCTTTTTTTTACTACATTCTGAAGACTTACATATACCAGTATTTAAAAGCACAGTTACAGAGCCAGCTTGTGTCTGCTTAAACAACTTTCCTAGCCTTATATCCTTAAAATTATGGGACTTGAATAGACAAGATTATCACACTGATAATGGACCAACCTTTGGTAACACTAGCACATGCAATAGAACTTATGCTCAGTAATTCACATTTACTAAACCTCTCACACAGCCAGGAAGAATACTTCTTTAAGAATACTTCATTAAGTGTATTTTCAATGAAAACATATTCCAAATCAGTCCTCAGTTAAATGATGGCTGCATCTCATGTTGTAAGATGAAGAGTAAAATTAGGATAATAATGGTGCAGAAGCAGATTTGCATCTTTGGGTGCCTGGCTATGGAGGCACAACTCCAAAGCCCAAATATACTATTTAAATATGATGACATTTTCAAATAAATCTTTATATGAATTGCTGCATGAAAACCTTATGAAAAATTAGTTCTCTCTTTTAAGAAATAAGTCTGTTTTTAAAACATTTCAAGTGATGCAAAGTAATCCTGACATGTTTTGGTCCATTCTTCCTGAGTCTGCCCTGCTTCCCCCATGACAACTCAAACAAGGAATGGGTCTTTAACATGATTGATTTATTCCAAACATTCAATCTGTTTGCCCAGCATTTAAGTAAATTTTAACTTACTTTAAAATGTAATGTTATCTCTTAAACTAGTAAGCTTATTTAAGTCAAAGCCTAGCAGGAAGAAGGGAAATGAAACTCTACTTAAAACTGGAATCCTTAACAGCATAGAAGTGAATATCCATCTGATGATTCACTGAGACAGACAGGTATTATTTGTTGTATAAATGACACAAAACAGATAAATGGCTTCTGGCAACAGAACAAAGACTCCTAGCTTTCAAACAAAAATCCCTACCTTTCAAACATTCCTACCTTTGCTTTGGATGACAAGCCACGTAAGTTGAGCCGAGCTGAAGAAAGTATCTGCAAAGCTTCCTGATGATTAGATTTGTTCTTGCTGCATTTTATAGCCACTAGAATCCAGACACAGGAGAGAAGGACCACAAACAAAAAAAGCAACATTATTTCTACAGCAATAATCTTTAAATGGCGTTTAATTAAAAATCTTGATACTTTCCATAGACTATTTTAAATAGAATATCCCCCAAAAGAAACATAATGAAAAAGGACACCAAGTAATTCTGAGAAGAAAATTCTAAACCAAACACGTGTACGTATCCTTCTTAAAGATAAATAGCACAGTGAATAGTCTAACCAAGTCTAAGTTTCATCCATCTCCTGACTAGCACAGTCAATCAACTTATGTGATGATTTGAGGACTCAGATGACTCAGATGCAGTTTCTCTTGCATTATAAAATTGCTAGACCATGAAATGAAGTGATTCCAAGTTTACCAGTCCTATATTTACTGACTCACTCAACACAATTTCTGCCTCATTCCAAGTGTATTTTTGTGTGCACTGTCAGGATGACACTCTCTGTCAGAGGATTTCCAATAGTAAGAATAAATATAATGGGTATAGTATAATATTATTATTATATCATATATTACTAAGCTTAATAAATATTTGCTACACTCTTCATAAAAAAGAAAAGTTATTTTCAGGTAAAACATACCATGTGCAATTTCTATGGCTCCTTTCACCACTTCCTTAAAAGAAGAAATGTCTTTCTCCCAATCACTTGATTGAATTTCACATTTATGTGCCTTAGTAAGACACTGTAGTGACTGCAAGGAGGAAAAAAATATGATCAGTATCTGAGAAAAGAAACTAGGAGACTAATTTAGTTTTAAGTGTCTATGAAATTAAAGCTTAATCCAGAAAATAAATGTAGCTTTACTAAGCTTGATTTCCTGTGAGTTGGAGTGGTGTCCTTCCCTGCAATGGTAAGCACCAGCTGTAACACAGATGTTCTGCACCAGTGCTGCATGTCAAGTATGAGAGGAGTATAAAGTAATGTGTGTCTAATTTTTATCTTCTAAAAATCTGTCTTGACTGATGGATGTGACCCATGTTTGCCAAGTCATCGTAACTAAATGCACATGAAAAACAGAAAAATAATTGTACTCACACTCTAAACAGCAATATTGTACCTAAACCAATTATAACTGAATACATCAAAACTTTCTTTCTGTATATGTATTCTCAGCGAATAATAAATTTTACAGACACAGCTGTTAGCTGCCATTCTGTTCTAGTTTTCAGTGTGAACAGAAAATAAATGTAAACAATATGGAAGGAGGGTCCCACTAAGAATAAAACCCATGAAAAATGTAAGCAGAAGAAATTTTTGCTTTCAAATTTTGTTTTCTTTCTACAGCATCAGAAATATGATGCACACACATACTGGAAGTTACATGGCTTGGTTCAATGTCAACTTTTAACTATATTTTTAAAGAGTTGTCCTGGGTTCAGCTGGGATATGTTTAATTTTCACAAGAAGCTGGAAGGAGGCACAGCCAGGGCAGCTGACCCACACTA
The DNA here is from genome assembly GCA_024611195.1 of Ceyx melanurus. Classification (NCBI taxonomy): domain Eukaryota; kingdom Metazoa; phylum Chordata; class Aves; order Coraciiformes; family Alcedinidae; genus Ceyx; species Ceyx melanurus. The sequence continues at coordinate 89,386 of JANHGL010005820.1, read as the reverse complement.
CCAAGGGGATACTCAATACTATGCTCAGTATAACTGGGGGATCAGCTGAGCATCAAGTTCTGGGTAGTGAGCAATTGCATTGTGCATCACTTGCTTTATATACTCTTTTATTAGTATTAATATTCTTGTTTCTTGTCTCCATGTGTTGTCCTATTAAAACTATCCTTATCTCAACACAGGAGTTTTAACTTTTTTCTTCTATTTCTCCTTCCCATTCCATGGTGGAGAGGGGTAAGAGGGAAGGAATGAGTGAGCAGCTGGTGGTGCTTAGCTGCCAGCTGGGGTTAAACCCCAAGATTTAAAATATCATATAAAGGAATAAAATAATTTCAGTGCAGTACATGAGCACAAGAAAGACTTCTGATTGCTGAACAAAGACAGTAATCAGAATTTGGAGGGTTATCACCTCAGAAGCATCTATCTTCTCTCTCCCACTGTGGCCCAGGTGACTGAACTGCTCACGTTACTGTAAATTGCAGTAATGGTGTATGACATCAAGCCAGAGCAAATTATTTTTTTCATAATAACCAAGGTTATAATTGGTAGTAGTACTGGCCAGGAGGGGCAAGAACTTCCAAGAGTTCTTGGAAGTTAAAACAACAGGAATTTAAAACCAACAGTTTTTAAAGCAGACTTATTTCCGACTGCACGTGTCTTGAGTCAGAGAAGCAAATTACAGTTCTGCTGACAGATGTCAGGGAAGGAAAAGCATGTAAAGTATTGTGGGCTGTTTGTTTGCACTTCTGGAACCTGGATTTATCCTGGAAGGAACAGTTATGAGCTGGGAAAAGTTCAAGGAATGAGTTTCATAGCCTGGATATGGATCAGCAGGAAACTTGAAGGTTCGAAAGATTCCTTGTTGGGAAAGGGGCAGACTGGATCACATTCAGTGTAGGGCAGAATCAAGTACTGGATGAGATGCCAGGTGGGTACATAAAAGTATGAAAGTAAACCTATGATAAGCTAAAGAAAAAACCCCAAACATAGCTCTTCAATAGCTTCACACTCCTAATTTGTAAACCCTGTCTGACTGTAATTTCATTTACAAAGAACTGTTGTGAGTTGTAACTATAGCTACTTGTGACTCATGACATCAGATATGGCAGCACAAAGGTAAAAAAAAAACCAACAAAAACACCAGCCCACCCTTTACAAGATTAAAATAGGCATACAAGATTCTTTCAAATGCAACGTGGGGAACAAAACTGTCTAAAGATAATGAAACCAGCAGTAAATAACTTACTAAATATGAATGTAAATGTTAAATTACTGTATTAAGTAGTAAATTAATTTTTACACTGTAAATTAACATATGCTGTGGCTTTAGGCAGTTTTGCTCTTTCATGATCTGTATCTATGGTACCGTCATACCAAGATACACAGGTAAGCACGACTTAAGTATTTATAAACATCATTCCATTCTGCATGGAAATCTAGACCATAAGTGTTCCATAACCAGTCTCATTAGGAAACACAGTTAAAGTCCTGTCTACTCTACAAATTGAAACCATGTTTTGAACTGGGTTAGTGAAAAATACTGTGATGTAACCAGATTCTGAAACGATTACATTTATAGTATAGACAGGGCCTCTGCTGCTTTGCATGTCTGAGTAAGAATTGGAGGATATATTACAGGATATTGCAGTGTCTGTATTTCTGAATTCTAAACAGGCCAAATCCCTTTTTTGTTCTGCTATAAAGAAAAATACTGAAGGAAAAAAGGGATGAGTTGGAGGTATAATGGACACTGTCAATGACTAAAAAAGGCATTTCACGGGGCAGAACATAAAGAGGAATACAATGAGCAAGGCCCAAATAATTATAAGTTTAACCCCACAGGCATACAATTTGTAGGCCCAACCATCTGCCAAATATGCTCGATATCAAACAACAGGCAATCCTTCCAGACTTAGATTTGTTGCCCAGGCCAAAGACATACCTCCACTAGGAAACACATATTGATTGTTGACATTGTGTATTTTCAGCTTTGGTGAAAGTGTGCAAAGCTATTTGAATTTTGGAGATTAAATACCAAATGCAAAGAGCACTTCAGTATACAACGAAGTAAACACTTGTAGCAGCACAGAGGGGTTATTTTGACAATGCAATCAACTCACCTGGGAAGCAATAGGAACAAGAGATGGAGTTCATGTAGCAAAATGAGAAATGGGTAAAGAGAAACCAATGGCTCAACAGATTAAAAAATAAATAGCATTAATTAATTCCATTTTATGCTAAGTAAGGACAAAGCACTTTTATTCTGGTGTTTCTAACTGTGGTATAGACATATATCTTAATTGCATTTTTACCTTAGTGATTGCAAAGAATATAAATGGCTTATGATGCCACTTGATTACGCCAGTAAGATCAACTGTTATCCAGAAGCTGCAAGAGCTAGTCTTCAGAACCAAAGATTCAAATTTAAAAAAGAAACAAGACACCAACACTAGGGTATAGATGTTAGATTACTGCCAAGAATAGTTTCAGAATACAAATCCAAGACAATGCACTTACGTTGTGACAGGACGTTTAAAAATGAAATACTGGAGAGATTCTTTTAAAAATACATAAAAACTCATGTAAAACATCTTGCTCCTGTTAGGTAATAAACATGTGTGCTCTAGGAACATGAAAAGCTAAAATTAAGCAGAAACTCTAAAGCAAAACACACCTAGAACAAAGAGTATATTTACTATATATAGCACTACAGTTTGTTATAGTACCTGTAAAAAATGTATACCTCAATACATTTACCTTTTCAATATCTTCACTACTATCATTCTGTCCATTTCCATAAAGTTGGGCATAAAGTCTCCAGATGTCCCCATCATTTGTCACTCGTGAAGTCACTCTGCCCAAGAGCTCTTGCAGTTTCCCCTTCAATCCACTGGCTACCTCTCCAGTGCGATCTGCCATACCACCCACTACTGCTCTGACTAGAATAGCCAGCACCTTAAAGAAAAAGTTGTTTTAATTTAAAAATTAAAACAATTTTTATAGTATCTGTAATATTTGGTCTTTATTACTGATTCAGTAATATACAAATATATCACAATCACAGAAACCTAGATGTAGTTCACTCGCAGAAAGTAATGAAAAAATGATGACAGTATCAAAGTATATGACAGTTAAAATAAAAACATATGCAGTTTGATATTTTTGATATGTCATTTTCTCAAAACAACTTTTCTTCTATAAAATGACTCAACATGGATCCCAACCAATAATTACTGAGCTTCATCAGACATAGGAAATCTTTGTCAAAACAACCCAAATAAATAAAAATGGCTGATGTTGTTATAAAATAAATCCAAGTAATATAAAAAGTGAAAAATAAAATCATACATCTCCCTGGTACCTTTTCAGAATCATTAAGAAATCAATTGTCAGTTAAGGAAGCTCCCTGCTTCTCCCCTCCCCAAACTGTAACAGTATAGATAGCCCTTGTAAAATGAGAAACTAGCTGTTCTTTCTTTTATTTTCTGTTAGAGAACACGGATTTTCACTTAAAATAATAGAAAATATGATCAACTATTAATAGCCCAAAAGTTCTGCAATTTGTGTTACAAGATTTGGAATATAAGGGACTAAACCCCATCATTAAATGAATCAGGTCTTATGAAATGATTTGCTAGAAAAATACCAGCAAGCATTGATACATATACATTTCCAGCATTGTAATAATAAAGAAATAAATGAAAGATGTATAAGAAACATTAAACTATGTTCTCTTTTAAAAAGGAACTAGAACTTGTCCTGAGGATTCATATATACATTTATGACTTCTCAATCAAATTCCTGGTTTAATAAAATTGTTACTCCGAAATGTTAGTTCACATTAAATATCATACATAGTTACCAGTAGTTTTAAAGCCAATGTTATTTTATTTGCACATGAAAAAAGAAAGTTTCCTCAGTCAGTAGGATTTAGCAACAAATAAAGCCCCACCTCATATTCCCATAGACTTCAGGCTTTGCTTACTCTTCCATAATAAGCTATCTCCTTTTTTTGGTAATTTATGATATATAGTTTAGCACTACAGTTAAAATAAAACTAGTGTGAGGACCTGGATTAAAGGGTCCATTAAACAGTAATGAATCATTAACATTACTTGGCTGTGTCCTGTTGTTAAATAAAGCTATTTCAGATTACAAGTGAATGGTGCTAACAATCAAAAAGTATTAGCAATGTAGTACAGCTTTCCATTTCAGATGATTGTCTTGAGTGTTACATTTTCATTTAGATCCTTGAGAAATTTTAAACTGCCATACTTACTAAACTAGTAAAGCAATGCTTTCTTGTCCAGAAGCCCACACAAACAGTAGAGATTTTTATTTTTTTTTTTGGGTAATGCCTCTTTTAATGAACTAGACTCCATATGATCACTGTAGAGAGATTGTGTTTAGTATGAATCACAGAACAGTAGGGGTTGGGAGGGACCTTGAAAGATCATCTAGTCCAAACCCCTGTCAGAGCAGGATCACCTAGATCAGGTCACCCAGGAACAGATCCGGGTAGGTTTTGAATGTCTCCAGAGAAGGAGACTCCACAACCTCCCTGGGCAACCTGTTCCAGAGCTGTCACCCTCACTGTGAAAAAGTTTCTCCTTACATTTACATGGAACCTCCTATGTTCCAGCTTGCACTCATTGCCTTGCACCTTATCATTGGATGTCACTGAAAAGAGCCTGGCTCCATCCTCTCTACACTCACCCTTTACATATTTATAAACATTAATGAGGTCACCCCTCAGTCTCCTCCAAGCTAAAGAGCCCCAGCTCCCTCAGCCTTTCCTCATAAGATGTTCCACTCCATCATCTTTGTGACTCTGTGCTGGACTCTTTCAAGCAGTTCCATCATCTGCATTCCTCCCACTCCTTTGTTTTTGTGACTAATGCATGTTTACTAAAAACTAAACAAAACCCACCATGGTTCAAAAACAGAGAAACAAGCCCAATAATTTTTAAATGTTGTGATTGCTATCAGGTAATCTCATTCCACAATCATTCTTCAAACAGCTCCTTTCATATAAAACTTTACTTTGTCAAAGCATTTTTAGAAGCTTTGCTAATACTAGTTAAACTTAACAGTACTCAAGTAAGAAGAGAACTTTCATATTCTGGATTGAAAATGACAAATCTGCAGTTTATGAGCTCTCCCTTTGCCCCTCCCAAATGAAAGCTTTATTATAGAAGATAATTGCCATTAACGAGCTACTTAAAAGAAACAGAGCTCCAGAAAGTATTAATTATGTCTCTTGCTCTTCAAAATCCCCTTGGAACATGCTCTTGCAGTCTTTTACTAGAAACAGTCTGGCAATACAAACAACTGAAATGATATTTAATGGAAAGGGTAACAGAAAAACTGCCAGATTCTGAAGAAACAGAATTTCAGGGAGGGACCATTTGTCTGTACTTCTGAATTCATAGTCTTTGACACCACAGGATTAAGATCTGGTTTCTGAAAGCAATGTAGCAAAAGAGCTTTTCCATCCATATAATGACTTTGTTATTCACAGAACTGCAATTTTCAAGTAAAAAGGATTGTTTGGCTCCACAAGCAGGCATGTGGGGCAAAGCTGTATGATTAGCAGTTGCAGAAATATTTCAAATGGGATAAAGCTGTATGATTAACAGTTGCAGAAATATTTCAGGTGTATTTACCACCTCAGACTAATAATTCAGAGGCTAAATTTATGGTTACAAGAGGTGAAGCTGCCTCCTTGGGTCCTTTTTAGTGACTCATCTACTAGCTGAAACTAGTAAGCCTTTATCTTTTGTTACGTAATATCTAGATTAAAGGCTTTCAAGGTTTATTTCTCAGTAGGTTCATGAACATTAAGAAATATGGAAAATTGAAGAATTTTAAGAATCAGGAAGGAAGATTAAGAAAGCATGTTTCCCATGTTTAAGAAGGGTACTAGAAACTGAGACTTATGAAGGTATGTCCTTTGCTGTAATCTTTTATTGCACTGTTGCTCTTTTATAGATAGCCCTTCAGCTTTTCCTTGTTTAATTCTGTCAGAATCTCTGCATACATATCTCCAAGCTTCATGATATCTTGATCTCAGAACCTTTGCCACAAGGATGACATCGTTAAATAACTAGACTAGCTTAGAAGCAACATTTCCCAAAGCTGCATCTGAACTCAGAAGTCTCACACAAAAAGATAGCAATGACCTAACAGAAATCACAGCTGAAGATACGAATGCCTTACTGTTAGTAGAAGAAATCAGTGATTTATGAACATACATTCATACTGTGCTGAAATGAAAAAAAAAAACAAACTACACAAACAAAAGACATTTCCAATTTTATATTCAATTGGACACTCTTAAATGGATGCATTCAGTCTCACAAGGGGTATTCTGGAAAGACTATGTTAAATGTGATTCATGGTTGTCTTTTTCTTTTCACCAAGAACTAGAATCAATGGCTCAACATGTTTCTTCCAATCCTGTGTATATTAATTTTTCTGGATTTTTAAATTCCTACCTTCTTTCTCACCACTGTGTCATCTAGGTTAATAGTCTATAAATTAAAATCTACAATGACTACAAATAGTACATATAACCTGAGAGAATATCACACTATGTTGCTTATGCTTCTACTTACTCAGTTCTGTGATTTTACTTTGGTAAAATACAATTGGACAAGAGGGTTATAGAGCATCTCTATTTAAAACAGGAGAGTTGGCAAATGGGAGAGGCTTACAAATAAATGGTAAGTTCTGTAAACAATCTCAGCAAAAGCTTTTATTTTTATGTGCTTTTTTGTTTTGTTTTGCATGGGAATACTCTTCCTCGTAAGATTATTGATTAAAGCCTTTCTGAAATTCTTTAATCAGGCTCTGAGATTTTTCTTGGCCAACTAGTAAAATCCTTCTAATTGAGGGAACTGTATTAGAAGTTATGATAAAAATCTATAAAGAACTTTACATCTCAGAAGTCAAAGTTAAAATTAGGATTGAAAAAAAAATCTAGGATAATAGTATATATATATTTCTGTAAAAATGATAAAAGTTGCACAAAAACGAGATAAAAAAAGCATCGTACAAAAAAAATAAAGATTTAGTTTAAGCAGTATCTCCAAATATTTTGATAAAATATGCTACATAAAATTTGACAAAACACACTAATAGGTTTCTGTATCATTGCAAAATATCTAAATGGAAAAATATATATATAGAAAGTTATATTACTGGTCAGTTGTCAATCTGACTGAAGTCCTACAGTAAACCACTCTTAAAAATGTTAATTTAAATAATAAAACTGTTCATTAGAAAAAGCCAACCATCTACAAGATGTTCCATGAATAAACACACAGGCCCCACCAGTACTGTAGCTGCCAAACAAACTAATGTCTACCATATCTAAGACTATTTTTCCATGGACAATTTTTAGTGAGAATTTGAGACCTTTGAATTTTCAGCCATCCAGAAGATTTTATTCATGCAGAATATTATCCCATGCATTGTCACCTTTATAGCATTAAGTATTGTACTTACATACAATTTGCTATTAAAATGTAATCTGTAAAATGTTTTTAACATCCCCACCCCCTGTGAACAAATGAAATGTTTCCATGACTGTAATTAATTCTATCTGTTCTCTCTCCTTTTCATTGGAGAAAACTACTCTCTTGGAAAGCTACTTGTCATATTTTTATGGGATTAGGAAAGAAACAGCAGCAGCTGGGTCATCTTACTCTGTACTACACACAAACCCCCTAACAGTTCATAAGCTTTTCAACTGGATCCACTAATTTTGCACAGGCTTTTTGAGGTGTTTCACTCCTCTGCTTAAGGGATTCTTTGGATTGCCTTTCAGATTCACTTTGCTATTTTCCCAGAGTGTACAGAACCTGGCTTGAATCAGGATCAGGTTTTAAGCAAGGTTAACATCCCAGCTGAAGCTGTTCAAGTCGTCTCTCTGGATTGTGTCCAGAGCATACCTTCCCAAACACTGTTTAACACAGTTAACTGAACTACAGTGAAAGAAGAGTAAAATATTTCACTTTGTTCTCTTTTTTTTTGTCCTTTATTTATCTTTATTCTGATTATCAAGAATCAATGGTCTGACTATAATGCATTAAATCTATGAAATGTGACTTCCAAAGGCTTATTTGTGGAATTTTCAAACAGGAAAAGTTTTAAACTAACTAATTTATATTATTTATGGTACTAAGATATGCAGGTGCAGGAACAATATGGAAAGATGAGGTTATGCCTTGTGTTTTATTTAAGAATAATCTTCAAACAGCAAGGCTCATATTTGTCCTTCCACAAAGTCTAACACAATCTGGATGTAGAGGTATTCCTTTGTCCTAAATTTTTATTTTAAATACTTTGTCCTACAGTCCAGATCTCAAAAACTTGTATGTCTTGCTTACATAACTTCACAGGTATGTGTACTATCATTACTGATACCATTATCAGCTGGAATCTCTCTGTCTCACAAGAAAAATTAATGAACGTATAGGATGACTTAACATGAAAACTTCCCCACCTGTGTGTCCTTGTACTTTTCTCTTAAGTCCATGAGCCTGTGATAAGCTTTAATTGCTTCAGAAAACTCTCCAACATCTGTACTGGTGAGAAGATAGTTCTCCCATATTTGCCAGTGCTCATAGTTGCACTTGAGAGCTTCTTGGAGGGTCCGAAATGCTTTGATTCTAATAAACAACAACAGAAAGAAACAACAAACCAAACAAAAGATTCTATATTAAAGATTTAAAACAGAAAATTTCTATCCTAAAATCAGTTGGCATTTTATCAAGTGAAAAGCTGCTTATTTAAAAAAATCTATTTATAAAACAGTGCTATGTAAAAGTTATTAGTCCTAATTTACAATACTGATAATTCTTTAATCTGTTTTGCCAATTACCTTCTATCAGTTCATTCTACAGCACAATCCATTGAGTCTCAACTAGATAATTTCTATGTTAGCTGCCAATTACATTTTTTATAAAAATTAATTATAACTGTGCCATTTATGTCAATATTTTATTTTTTGATTTTTTAACTGGAACCACAAGAAAACAGTATTATTCATGCTTCATTTGTAACACACATTTAACAATAAAAATAATTGAGCTCATGGCAGATGCAGAATGATACTGACTCATAAGACAAAGGAAAGGTTACTCAACAACAACAGCTTTTTGTGATTTATTTTAAACATTTGCACATGGTAAATGTGCATACCCTTTGCACAGAAGCCCAGCATTTTCAACCAGCTTTTTCTTATGTGATCTGGAAGCTTTACTTGCACCCTTTGTTCCCTGATGCTATACTGCTCAGTACAAATGTGTTAGAGTGGCCCCAAAAAATAACAGGATCCTTCACCAAAGGTGCTGCCCTCAACCATCTTATATTGGCAAAATAAAATCTTGGGGAATGAAGGTGGACAGCATAATTCCTATAAAGTCACTGTCAAGTCAGAAAGCATCTTTATATTTTCATATGGAGCCACTGCAGACAACTCTACACTGTTTCTTTACTCCAGGAGAGAAATAATGGTGTTTTCTGATAGGGAACATAAACAGTTTGGCCATATCAAGATTATGGGCTGAAAGCAAATGATTTACCATTTACAAAGGTATGACCTCCATGCACAACATGCAACCAATGCTGCCAGAAAGGAGACAGAAGGCCTAAGTCTTAAATGCAATCTAAAGCACGTATTCTGTGAGGTCTAGGTGACTACCGTATAAAGCTTTAAAAGTACTACCTAAACTTTCAATAAATTTGAAACTTTAAAAAAAGCTTTGCTAGAGAAACAGAATGATAGGTTCTTCTGACTTCAAGAAGTTGAAGGTTACTCTCAGGAGGACAGTCATGATATGTAGACAAAAAAACCCACAAATAAATTCCTTTATATGAAAACTTGAAACAGTTTTCCCAGTCTGGTAAAAATTTTCTTTGGGGAAGTATGAAAATTAATCTCTTCTTAATAAAGATCATATAAAGATGGCTTGTTATTTGCAATTCACTTGTTCTATTGCTTGAGTGAGTTGCTAAGAGTGCTGTGTCTAAAGAAAGACAGCTTAAAGAAATTGCTGGTTGATTTTCAAAGAAGAGAGTCCAGGAGAGTGTGAAAATCTCAGCCAGGAAGGGGAATATCTAACTAGTGGATGAGGCAATTAAAAGTTTGGAATGGCTGGGTCAGGAAAAAAATATAAATAATTACCAATCTAAGACCATAGTCATAAGTTACCATATACATGTGAAGAGAGCTGACTGAAGAGCTAACTCAAAAAAGTAATTTTTGAGCTAACTCAAAAAAGTTAGTAATTTATCAGAAGGGTAGATGCCAATCAGATGGAACTGTGAAATGTAGGCAAGATACCAGATGGCTAGAATGGAAATCACATTTCCTCAGTCATCACTCTTGCTATGCTGATAAAGTCTTCACATTCTCAAAACAAATCCCCTACGTATTTAATGTACCACACAATGATGGAGTTAAAACAATTCATATCCAAACAGGAAACAGTTGGCAGTACCACTGGGTCATCCTCTCTTGGCAACCAGGAATCTTTTATCCAAAGGACAAAGGACCAGTCCAAATGTGTTCTAGGAAATACAGATCTAGATTTCAAAGGCCTTGTGGCACCCAGAGAAGTTTTTTCAGTAAAGCAAAGAGTCAATTTTCATCACAATTAATTTTTATGGAGGAAATTCAGAATGCATAGAGTTTGTGAACTCTCAAAAAGCAAACAATCCCCCCCAAAAATCAACAAAACCCCTTTTATTTGGGTGTCTGCAAGTTTTTTGCATACACTTTTCAGAAAGACTTGGCCATTTCACAATTTTCTGTTGTATGAAACTCCTCTAAACCTCACTCAAATGTAAAGTCTGTGTGTGGGACTGATTTAAAAGCCTAACTGGAGCAAAACTTGGTGTTGATGAGGGAGCAGAAGAAAACTTAGTTTCCAATTTCATATATATATTTTGCACTGGATGTACTTAATACATCACAAATACTTTTAACAAGAAAAAAAGTGTAGGCTGAGAGTTTGCTAAAAAAAAAAAGGAAATATAAATTATTTTCAAAGCACTAATAATTTAAATACTTACTTCTGCTTTAATCTGATATAAGCAGTTGACAAATTGTTCCAGGCCTCAGCATTCTGAAATAATAAAAGAAAAAAAAAAATCACTTTTATTAGGCTTACTTGATAAAAACACATAAATGAAACTACTGTGAAATACAATTGGTTTTGCTAATGACACGTATTAACATGCATTTTCTATAAGGCAGTCAAAATATTACATTGAAATAGATATTATATAAAAATAGAAATATATAAAATGTAATCTGAATGTGCCCTACTGCATCTCAGGCAAAACTAACAAGGTTAGTTCCAACAGTGTTTATCAGCTTTTCCAGCTGAAGAGGATTACAGAGTGCACAGAGAATCCTTCCTCTGGTAACTCCAGCAAATCCATGTACAAAGATGATTCCTGCTCATCACCTTACACTGCTGACAATCTGAAGCTGCACCGAGTTCAGCAAAGTGACAACTTACCATAAATTTGAAGACCAGAATCTGTGTATTGCAATGAAATGTACTTTGCTACTGAAAGCTATCCTTAGGCTTAAAGAAAATTTAAATCTTGTTGGGAAATCTTTTTGAGACTTAATTCATTAAAATGGTTGTGACATTGCTGCAGATCATTGTATAAAGATAGGATACACCTCCAGCCAGTTACAAAAGCCAGCCCAGAATCCTTTACTCACAAATGAACTCCCAGTTAACCTACTGAGATGTCAACTGGCTTGTTCATAGGAATACAATCAAGTACAGACCCCAGAGAGATAAGTGAACACAATTTTACTATCTACTTGGAATCTAATCTATTGTACTGAAACAAAAAAAAAGTAAACCATCAATACATGAAGTACAAATTTCAGTTAATACAGAGTTACCTGTATGGTTGTTTTTTTTCTCTCTAGGTAACTTATTTTATTTTATTAATAAAAAAAAATAATGCCACCTTTCATTGCTCTCTCACTCTTTTCTCTTTAGGAAAAGAGTGAATATTAGTTTCTACCAGGTAAATAGGTGGCATTAACTCTAAGTGAGCAACCTGCTGGCAAGTTAGGCCTTTGGACTAAAGAATTGCCAGTGCACTGCTGAGAGGTAATCCAGATGCCATCTTTGCTATCTCAGTGCACAGCCACACTCAAATGTCAATATTGTACATGTGCTTACATCATGAAAAACTGGGTAAAAAGCACCGTTCTCCCTGCACTCATGAACTATGTAGTTATTAATCTGTCTGTCATACAACCACTTATTTGACTTTTTTGTTCAGGAGAATTTGATTACTTAGAGGACAAAGTATTTTAATCTAATTAATTTTTTTAAATCTCTCTTTTTAGCACTCCTCACAGTTACTCATTCCCCTTTCTTTGTTTTAGCAACATATGCAAGCATAAAGGAATTTCTGCTTGGACATATTTTAACATTGATGCACACATACTTGGATGAAGTTAAGTATCAGACAAGTATTTTTACAATGCCTCATGACAAAGTTATATCCTTCATGCACAAGTTTAATTTATTGAAAGGACTAACATTTAAACAAGTTTTTTCATTATTGCTTTGCTTGTTTATAATTAAAATATCCTTATTACTTTTAGATAAGGCATCTGAATTGCTTGTTGAAAAGTACATACATCTGGTTCCAATGTCACACAGCGCTGAAATGCTTTGGCAGCACCTTCATAGCCTTCTAATGCAATGTATGCACAGCCCAAGGAAAACCATACACCTAGCTGGAGAGAAGAAATGGATGATTACATATCTACATACATACTGCTGCACAGAAGAGATCATTCTGTATGGATGTTCACACACTACTCTGGTTGATTTTAGCTGATTTTCAGCTATCATAATAGTACTGCATTGGAATAAATAATATCCTGTATGTAGAATACAGGAAAAAAATTGGTTCAAAGTTTTAATCAATACAGATAAATAAAGGTGTTGACTATATAAAGACTACTTCACCATATGTGAGGTGCTCTTTAACAGCACACCTTTATTTAGAGAAGTGATAGCTATTTAGAGGTTTGCATATTTTGCTTTAATTTATGAAAAATCCACATTCACTTTATAAAAATATATTTGCATGTGGTAATCACATACAGATTTTTTTTTCAGAATCCAGTAAGCTCTTCAGTACAATACTCTTTAGAGTACAGCAGTATTAGTTCAAAAAGAATCTGTACCCTGCAGAGCAAAATCAGTCTTTTGAGTTTGTAATTACAGTACAATTTTAAGAGCTCTAGTTGAGTGAAATCCTAGCTGAGCATCTTTTTAATTACTCTTTTTGGCATAATTTATCTCCCTTATATTCAGTTTCTTTTGAACAAAATACTCTGTCAGAATGTACTATAGAGAGTATAGAGACTTTCATCATCATTTCCAATGAAAGACTGAGAAGTGATGAGCCAACAGTCTAGCAAAAAGAGGATTATTCTTTACTCACAGACTGTGACATGGTGGATAATGGTGTGGGAACAAAAAAGGAGTTATGAACATTTATTTCTGGAAAACTCAAACATGAAACAAGTGACTATAGAGAAGCAACACTGTTCAGCATAAGATCTAACAAATTTGTAATTTAATGAGCCATAAGCTTTGCTATGCAACTGTCACTGCTTGAGAATTGTCTGCATGAGCTCTTTGATCTCCAGAGCTGTCTCAGTCCAGCCTTGCAAGATTCTTGCAGTGAAAGAGCAAGAGAACTCTGTCATCTACTAGGCATGTACCAGAACAAGTAGTTTTGTGCGTGACAGTGCTAACAAAGGTGAGTTTCAGATATATTTGAACTTAAATTCCTTTGTGGATTCTCCAAAGTCTAATATGTTGGTTGGAAAGACAACCTACCTCAAGAGACCTCAACCAAATTTGACCAGTTGGCCAAAAAAGTACACAAGACTAAAAGATGGTTGACAGATCACGGTTTTATCCATCATGTATTCCAGTGAATAATATGCTGCAGTCTAAAAAAAACCTTTCCTCTAAAAAGTTTTCCAATAATGAAAATAATGTATTTGTAATACAGAGTCCTTGTTTATCTGATAAATTATTCACTATTCTGGAAACAAAGCATTAATGAATATTTTCCTTGTATTAAAGTCCTTGCCTCTAGAATAACATTCCTCTCTGGTCTTCATCCATAAGACATCCTGGAATAGGAAACAATTCATTTCTGCAGTGACAGAATACAGCTAGACTTCAGAAGATAGTGATATGTCAATCCACACTATCCGTTTGCTCAGTCTGTTTGAAACAATCTGACTCTTAAACTGAGCTTCCTGAGCAACAAGGGGAGGAAACATTCATTTTCCTTTATGGACAGGCCTATTTTTCTTGGACTTTCAGTGGTGCCCAGTGGCAGAAGACTAGCTAGTTATGTTTAACTTGAATCAGCAGCTCCAACATTATTCTTTGGAGGGCAAGTAGGTTGAATATCCCACTTTCACATGGATCTGGAAACAGCTATGAACAGCACAACTTATACACGCATTTGTCAGCCTCTTCTTCCAGGTAACAAATGGTAAGACAAGAGGAAATGGCCTCAGGTATCAGGGGATGTTTAGGTTGGACATTAGGAAACTTCTTCACTGCAAGGGTTGTTTGGCATTGGACAAAGCTGCCAAGGGAAGTGGTGGAGTCACCATCCCTGGAGGTAATTAAGAGACATACAGATAAGGTGGTTAGGGACATAGTTTAGTAGTGGGACTGGCAGTGTTAGGTTAAAGGTTGCACTCAATGATCTTAAGGGTCTTTTTCAACTGAAATGATTCTATAATTCCATGATAAACAACCACAAAGCTAATTTAAAATCTCCAGACCTTTTACACAGTGGACCTTAGTAGGGTTGCATATAGTGGCTGAAAAACTGAAACAAAATTACAAAAACAGTCTGCAGAACAGTTTGCAAAGGATCTGTCAAAATAACCAGCTTCAAGAGAACTCGACTGTGGTTTCAGTTTTGATGCATTATTGCAATAAAAGCTACTGTCATCACAAGTGTAACTGAATGCTTCTCAGTGACTCCAGTGCAAGACAGATCAGAGCACTTGAAAAATATTTCTTTGAAATATAGAGATCAAAATTTATAACTCAAAATTAACAGATTAGGCAAAAGGATAATTTCATCAAAATCTGTACAGCATTCTTCTTGTAACTATTTTACCTGACACTTGCTCATATTTATTCGACAATAGTTATTCATTTTTAATGTCTTGGTCACTTTGAAATAGAAGAGATGTACAGGCAAAGAGTTTGCTGCATGCAAGGAACAGAATGTGAAATTTTATGTTCATGATGCTACTGTTTTTAGCCAGGTTTCCCACACATGGTGGAAAAATTTGCTACGAATAGTAGTGAGCTGTTACTTGCACAGAATTGCCTTTAAAAAAAATGTTATCAATCCTGAACACACCAACTAAACCAAAACCATATATATATTTGTATAATTTCCCAACCTGCATAGGGTTGATCTGCACTGAACGTTCAAAGCACTCCACACATGCCCTGAACTCCTGGTTGCGGAGGTGGAGGAGGCCTTTGGAGCGCTGGGCGCGGGCGCTGCGATGCCTCGAGAGCTCCCAGGCCTTGTCGTAATACTGGTGGTCTTTAAGAACATCACCAAGCAAACAATATAATCCTGGTGTTTCCTTTTTCTCCAGCTCCCGCCTGAGGATTTCTTCCGCCTGTTAAAGAACAAAGAGAAAATACATAATGGGACAGTTTATTTTCAGTTAATCACCTACTTGAACACACAACTTAAGTACTGTGCAATCATCAGCTGAAAGCCTAAGAAGTCAGGATAGTAATGAAACAGTATCTTGATCTGACACAGAATCAGAGATAAAAGTCTAGAGAAAATCTGGTTCCAAACTGTTTTTCTAAAAAAAAAAAAAACCCAACCAAATCTAAACCGAAACAAGAAACCCACTTCATCATCAAGTACAGTGGCTTTTGGTTAATGCACCAAGGAAAATGTGCCCATTAAAACAAGAAGCATTTTGCTACTCATTTTCTATCTTAAGTGTATATTCTGTCCAAAGAGAAAATATCAGTCCTGGACACCAAACCTACACCTACTTCATAGCAAAACACTATCAGCACCACTAAGGTATGTTCAGTCCTAATTGTTTATCTATCTTTAATAGTTTGTCCTCTGTGTTTTTCACATATATCCTAATAAGTACACTGCCATTCCTTTTTCTCTAATTGCTCTCTTCCAAAGAGAGTTAATTCCATTCTATTAGGTCTGAATACACATCTATTGTCATACTGTTTGTTTTGGAAATGCTCCTCTTTTCTGTAAGGTGCAGAAGTTATATGTTTATCTAAATGTCTGAGATAAAATATATTCAGAATATATTCAGCATTATGAAAAAGAAGACACAAGCTGGGTTTCCCAGACATCTATTATGGACTGTAACCAACCTTCAAAAGCCCTTTATCTCTGGGTCACTATCTTACTCTAACAATAAAATTATTGTTTCTCTTTTAAACAAGAGATAGTCTGCTTTCTGGGGCTTTTGAAAAAAGATAAATACACTGGACAGATGATCTGTTGTTCAGACCGAACTCTTACCTCAGTCCCCTGCTGCAAAAATGTAACATACATCATTCAGCTTAGTGTATTTTTTTCTATTAGAAAAGATCTGTTTGACCCATCTGAACCAAGAAAGATCCAATGCTGGATCTTTCTGTGGTCTGCTGCAGAATTAAAGTTTACTATCCTTCTATCATAGCTAGTTTATCTAAAAGGAAAGCTAAGTTAGTATCTGCATTTAAATTTTTACTGCTTTCTTTGCCCTTCAGATGAGATCACTCCTCTTCCTCCAAGTGGTAAAATCCATTGATCCTGACTGAAAATAATCTTTAGAAAAATGACATTGTTTTAATTTGTTTTGGACTATTTAATGCATAGTAATTTTAACACTTCATTCTATTATTTTTATTAAATATAGTAACAGTAAATCCACAAATATTTGAAGTGCACAAATGTGAAGAAGGCATCTATTTATTGTTTAGAATTCTAAAGGTTTTTAAACTAGTAAAAATGGAATCCCATTAAGAAAATCAGTGGCTAAATATTAGGAAAATAACTTAATGGCAAGTGTTGACTGTAGTTCTCCAAAGAAAGCTAAAGAAACTATTACTGAACATTTAGAATTAACCTAGTCAAAGCACTAGAAAACTTCATGTAATAAGGCATCAGCAGAGGGTTTGGTTAAAGGGCAGTTTTATTTCCCCTTTCCTGCCTCCATTAGTGGCTGTTATAAAATTAAAGGAACATATATATTAATAATAGATCTTTAAGATTATTTTTTTCTAGAGCAGAGAGAACTGTGGGCTTTATTATTGCAGTAATCACATTAGGCACAAAAAGGTAAGGGTTTTTTTTTCCCCCTTCAGATAAAGAAACAAGGCTGTGTAAACAGCAGCAATGAGGTGAAAAGTGCACTGCAAGCTGCTGCTTTACCTCTTCCTCTGCAGGGCACTCTCAAACTCAGATTATTCTTCTGTGGCAGTGCCTAGTACCAATCACATACTAGAAAGCCAACCACTCGTTAACTGTATTTCACATTTAAGAGCATACAAACATTATGGTCTAGTCCCAGCTTACAAGAATTCATTGCCAACATAAATATTTCAGCACACAGATAAAACAGAGGATCAAATAAGCAGAAGGCTGACTTTTTCTTTATCTGATTAGCTATCTGATCATGTCTCTGGCATGTTACAAACCTTTTTATTACTTAAATCTTGAAAAGCTTATACATAGAATCATAACTACAAACTAAAAAAAAAATCTTCTCATAACATTTGTCCTTTGTCTTGTACAAACCAGACAATAAATGAAAAATGGATTTCTCATTTTGCCTTGATCTTTGTGAAGAAAAATATTCCTTTTTCCTAACTTAGTATTTTTAAAATTGCACATTCAATCTTTGTTAAAAATCCTGCTTCTGTAAAAAGCTATTCTTACCAAAAAAAACTATTATCAAGGAATGTTTTCGCACAGCTTATGCAATGTACATAAATATATATAACCACTAGAGATTTATTCTTATTCATTAGATAATAATACTAAATAATACTAATGATTAATTCACATGCTTTATAATGAAAAAATGTTTCTAAATTAAATAAGTTTTGGTAAGAAAACTGTCAATTAGAAGTTCAAACGTGAGAAAGATTTAGGCTATTACTTTGCTTTCTGGACTACTGTGGTTGACATGGGAACTGAACAAGCAACACCTCACAAAAATTCCAAATCAGTCAAGAGGTTCTGTTCTCAATACAAGGTGGTGCCTTTTCATTACTCATTAAAGAGACTGCTGAAAACTAAGTTCAAGATACATCCTGTACTTGGCTTCCTAAACACCCACATGCCATCCCATCCATGTGTCCCAAGCATTTATTTTATTTGTTTCCTAAAAGACCCTATTAGCTTCACTCTCACTCTTATTTTGACAATTAATTCTTTCACTATTTCAAAGTATTTCCTAAAATGCTTTCATCTTTTCTGCTTTCATGTTATTAGCTAGGCCACCAGCAGCATGAAGAAGCAGAAGAGATCAACATGGAAAGAAGTAGTGAGAAAAAAGGCAGGCTCTTCAATTTTCATTTCATCTTCTCTGTAACTTCATGCATACATTTGGGCAAGTAATTTACTCCTCTTTCTCATAGTAGTCATCCAATGCACTGATATTGCTGATATCTCACCATTTTATTAGATTTTCCTGTATTTAAATTCAAGTTTTTATGTAAAAGCATTCACATAGAAGCTTATAAATTGAGTTTGTTCTTTTGGGCACATACATGCTAACTTATTTAAAGACACTAACATCCAGCAAACAACATATTGCTCTAGTAGATTCTTATGCATTTCTAAAAGAGTAACTACCTAGTTTAAAAACATCTTTGATCAGTACAAGCTCTGAAAGCTTTTTTGATAATAAAGTAGAAATAGTCACTCCTTTTGGTTTAGAGCTAAAAAGTTTTCTGGCTTTTTTGGTCTAAAGCTAGTTTTTTTCCAGCACTACAGTTACTTAGTACTTACATAGCATTTTCTGTTTGTCAAAGCACAGTACAAACCCTCATTCTGAAAGCATTTCTAAACAGTTTCCTGTGTCAGATATCCTGTCCTATTCTCCGAGTACCATTTTTCATAACTCCCTAAGGGCAGCTTTTGAATGTAAGTAGGACAGAATGCATTTCCAGGAAATGGAAAATATTGACCTCTATTTCTCCACTGTACTGAAAGGATTGGGATAATAGCATACTATTCCCAAGGCATGCATAATGTGACACAGAATTTGCCAGCAAGGCACATCTGTCAGTTTATGATGACCAAAACCTAGGCATTGGTGTATGATAGCTAGAAAAAAAAAAGTATGTAAGTTTGAGAAATTCTGCATTTTTTTCTGTTAATTGAAGTTATATATCTCTGTTCTGGAACATTTAATCATTGTCTTTGTGCTTCTGGCATCATAAAGGCACACATACGTTCATATGTTTAATGCTACCATATACTAAACAGTGGGAAAGAACAGAAATATGTATTTTCTATCTTAAAGTATTTCTGAAAGCTATATAAATTCTGAAATAATGCATAATAGCATAAGTTCCTGATATATTTCTGTGTGGCAGACAGCACCATGAGGAGAACAAAGCTAGTTACACACAAGTAGGTATTATTTTGAGGTATCACCTTGTAAAATCTTCCTACCATTGCTCTAATAGTAACAGCAAAACAGTCAACGATAGGAGGGCTACTACAGCCTGCAAACAGCATTTTAAATGTGTTTTTTTTAGCAATACATAGAGTTAGCTAATGGTTTTATATTGTCTTTGACTATAGCTGATCACATGTAGCTGCAGCAGTGCTAAAGAAAGGATGAAAATTCAGAAAAACAACATATATGTAAATTAAAGCCTTTTAATCTTATGCCACTTCTTGTCTCAAATGTTTGATTTTGTAATTTGAATATGGTAACATTAGGTAATTAAATACATGAAGCACTGATGCTGTTCTACTTAAAGTGCTTTTAATAAATACTGTTAACAGTTAGAAATCAAGTGGGAAAGAAAACTAATGTCCCCTCCAGAAAAAGATCCAGGTCACCATCATGAATGACTGCTACAGCCTTCTTGAAATGACCACATTACGCCCTGCTGTGCACTCACAACTGTTCACTTAATTTTCCTTGAATATTGTCAAGAATCACTATCAGAATCTTCATGCTGCTTAAGTTCTAATTTACCAACTTCTATTTCATGTGATCATTACCATTAATCTCTTTTAGTATTCACAAATTATAACAGACTTTTCTCAGAAGTAGTAATATCAGTAGTGGATTGGCAGCCCAAGCCAGGCAGTCCCACATACTTCAGGTACTATTTCAACACAGGATCCCAGATGTAAAAAGCAGTTTTCTTACCTTGCCGTGCTGTCCTGCTCTTTCATAGCAGATTACTGCATCCTCCCACATTTCCAGCTCCTCAAATACCTGTAAGGCAGAGCTGGTGCATCCCAGTTCAAAGAGCAGGTTTGCAAGCTGACGCTGGAAAGAGAAGAAATTCCAGGTAACTGAAAATAGGTACAGAAATACTTCAAAAATACTATTTACATTTTTAAAAGATGCTAGAGGGATTTCTGTCATCAACAAGAAGCATTATTCTCTTGAAGCTGGAGTCTCAAAAAATGCATATGCCTCAAAAAATACCCCATCAATAAAACACTAATTTTAATGATTTGACTTGTGTTTGTGTCAGTAGCTTAATTCCTTCGAACCAATTTATAATGTAATAGCAAAAATGAAAACAGACATGGCAAGGATGATTTGACAGAGTTGAACTTCCAGCCCTTAAATGAGGTGCATGGCTTGTTCATCTGGAAAGCAGCAGGATTTTGGGAATGCTGAAAGTGAGAAACAGCCTGCATGAGGGCATTAAAGCCTCTTATAGCAATGTCTTGCCATTGCCACTGTGACAGAACACGGATGGAGAGAAAGGCTCTGATACAATTTTGTTAGGTACTTGTGAGAAATCACTGTCTGAACAGCCACTGCTAAAATGTGTTAGTTTTTAGTTAAATCAATATTGGATTTGAGTTCAGGTTCAACTACCTCCTACAGTTTTCCTCATAGATAAGTCAGCCTCTTTGCTATTTTAAATTCAGCTATTATTTCAGTGTACTTATGAAAATAAATGAGTAATCTTTTTAATTTGAAAACAAACATGCTATGTTTTCATGACTTCGAAAAGTTGTCTTTGATATGTTGTTTATTTTTTAAGAGGAGATTAAAATTGCTTATAGGTTTTCATCTTTGAAGAAAGGCTAATTCATTTACTATGTGTGACAGGTAAACAATCTGGTTGGCAAAACCAAATAGGAGTATTCTGTATAAGGACACCTAATGATGCTATGAGATCTCATACAGTGAAGCTCTACAGTGTTTTTAGTGACCCTGAATAGATTCCCTGAAGTTCTCCACACATCTCTTTATAGGCTTGTGTTTAGCATCTGTTACAAATCCAAGGAGTTACCATACAGGAATTGACTGGTAGTGAAAAAAAAAACTAACTGGCTACATATATATGTAAAAACTCTGAGAGTCTGTAACAAATAATTTGTTTGCTTTATATTAATAACTTTGGGAAAAAAACCTACTTTTACCAGTGTCTATGACTACCTCTCATTTATGTTTTATCAAATGTGGTAAATTTATATAGGCAATGCCTCTTCATTGCTACAACTAGAAGACTGTATCCACCTTCCATTCTAAATCTCTGGTTTAGTATTTCTGTCTCTGTCTTAGATTGAGAAGTGCCACTCTGACAACTGGAAATGAAAGCACATTTGCCAGTTTTATTGCAAGCACCTGTTGAAAGGTTGTGTGGAATAATTTGAGAATGCTAGAAGATATGATTGGTCAAAGCAACAGGCATTGAGCTTAGAATTCAAAAAGGAATAAACAACCATTAAAAGGTAAACAATGTGATCACTTTTGGAGCTATGAAATGCAAACTATTTTCTTAATTTTCTTAAATACAGCATCATCAGATAAGACTCCAATGTGTAGATTTCTGTTCTAGAATGAGTTTATTGTCACGATAAAACATGTAGTTTGGGGAAAAAAAAAATCCTGTCAGCACTAGTATAAAGGGGCATGTCCCAAAACTAAAAACTTCTCAGCTTGAGGAGGTTTTTGGTATACTTTTGACTACTAATTTGCCTGCTTTGACCATGATCCACTTCCTGACAACATCCCAGACTGAGTGATCATTAAAGGTGAGAAAGATTGGAGCAACAGTAGTGTAAGTAAAACAGTATTAAATAGTAAGACAGTGGAAATATTTTTACAGGAGGTATGTT
The DNA here is from genome assembly GCA_024611195.1 of Ceyx melanurus. Classification (NCBI taxonomy): domain Eukaryota; kingdom Metazoa; phylum Chordata; class Aves; order Coraciiformes; family Alcedinidae; genus Ceyx; species Ceyx melanurus. Next base: position 66,961 of record JANHGL010005820.1, on the reverse strand, counting down.
GTAAGCTTTGGTTCACTTTTTATTAGAGGAAGAAGGAAAGAACTGAACTAGGAGCAATTACTTTCTGAGCATGACAGAGCAAGACCTTTGAAATCAAAACATTGTAGAATTTGATTTCATTCCAGAAAAAAACTCGAAAGGTGTGTTGTTAGGTTCCATCTTTTACTTCCACAGTGTTTCAAGTCAAGATCCTATCACACTGTCTTAACTTCCAGAATCAAAAAAAACCCCCACCACAGACTTTTAAGCAAAACTTGGAATGGAATTGCTTCACACCTGTATGGCCCAATGTGGAGGCACCTGACAGCAGTAGAAAATCTTCATGCGTTCAGATACAGATGTATTTATATCTTCAAATTGGTCTGCAAGTGCCTGTAAATGCAAAGTATATTTTAATTTAGCATTTACTTAAAAGTTAATCAAACAAACAAAACTTTCAAAGCTTGTGATTTTAGCCATTCTTAATATAATGGAGAAGTTCTATTAAAGACCATACTAAATGCCAGGAAGCTTATGACATAATATGCTACAAGTCTTTTTATTACCCCAAGTAAGAAAATGTAATAAATATTTATGTTAAAAGATTTTATTACAGCTAACAATAAATTTAAAAAAGCTTTGAAGAGATGCAGTTTTCAAACTGCATGTAACAGAAATAAGAATAATATTTCTAATTCTAATATATTGCAATCTTTTAGCTCGTTTTCCCCTAAGCTAGTATTCATGTGCTTCAGACATGAAATTTCTTATACTGGACCATGCTTTTGGAAACACAGTTCAAATATAGAACAAAATATTGTGACTTGGAGAGTAATTCAATTCAGATTTTTTTTTTTTTCTATTTCTTTTGGTGGGGCTTTGGATTGTTGAAATGTTTTCTTCTGAAACTCTTTGAAAGACAATGGTAACTTTTGCATTGCAAGAGTGCAACAGCTTCAGTACTAGATTTTTTTTCTCTGAAAATCTATTATAAAGTTAGTTAAATCAAAATTTAATAGCAAGAAAAATAAAGTATTAAAGACAAAGAATAAAAAGACTGAGGTGTATTTGTGGTAAGGAAAGGGATAGAATAATAAAATCACATTTCTTTACACAGTTACAATTAATTCAAAATGTCAGATTTGAGTAAAACCTTTAACGTAATTTGTAATTACAGAGTTTACTATACCATGAACTACATAACAAATCATATTTTGCAGTTTTAGTTCTGTAGAATTGTTCTATGCTATGCAGAAGCAGAGATTTCTATATTCTGTTGCAACAAGAAGTAAACTGAAAAATTGGCTAATTCCTTGGCTAACCATTTGACAAGATCAGAAAAAGTATCAAAGTACAGTTGGGAAATTTAAGAATAATAATTGCTTTAAGCCTGATCAAAGCCAGAAAATCCTAAATATGTCCTGTAAATATTTTTTTTTTTAGGAGAACAGGAGATGGAAGACAGAAAATATTTTAAGTCAGCCAAAGAATTCTGTTCTTGTTTTAGCTTTTTTTTTTTTTTCTCTATTGTTCCAAATGAAAAACTGGAATTCAAAGATTTTTTCAAAAGTAACATATTTTACTGGAAATTTTGTGGCCATATCATTTCTATACTTCCTAAGCAGAAAAGCATAATGTAAATGACATATCATAGGAGAACATAACTACTAGCAAGGAGAATTCTCCCCCTCAAAATACTGTACTGTGCTCACAGTTTCAATAAAAATTGAATATAAAGTTAAAACATATAAATATTACATATTTCCTAAAAAAAAAAAAAAAAAAAGAAGAGTAAATGCTAACAAACAGAAAAATTAAGTTCCATGGTTTATGCACTCATATATTTGGATAAAATAAGTTTTGATAGCATGCCTACTAGTTAAGTACAGAAAATAAGCTACTCAAAACTTGCTAAATTCAGTTTGAGTTTTGCTTGATGAAGTGAAATATGGGTTGTAAGAAAATGAGAATCCTAACTTTATTGCACAGCCAATATCTAATCACAGAAGATATCAATAAAAAGATGTGAGTACTGTCAAATGAGCATTATTTTTCATTAATAATCTTCAACAAAAATACCATGTAAAAAAAAAAAAGTCTATGGAAATACAGAATACTTTTAACACCATCAAAAGATGCAAGATTTGATGCTAGTTCAACTAAAGCCTTGAATTCCTGCCTTGGCAATTATCAAATAAAACTACAGCAGCAACCAACTAAAATTCACTACTAAATGATGTACAAATTCTTCCACATGCAATAATTAGAAACATTAAGCTTAATAGATTCCTCCCCACCACCCCCAACTAACACACCCTTTCCCCAAGGCTTGAACTGCCACAGATAACACATTACAGAGAGATACATTAATCCAGTCTGGAAACAACAAAACCATAGATAGTGGTGGATTTTATATGACAAGCAAAGACCATATTACTGTCACATGAAAATAGGAAAAGACAGCTCTAGGAACTACAATTTATTCTCCCCATTTCATACTCGGATGTCTGGTATATATATAATATATATTATAAGATTAAAATCTTGTAGTCTTGAAGACTTCCATATTTGCTCGCCTTGAAAGCTCATATTTTCAGTCATTCTTCCAATGAAAGACAGGAAAGTAATTCCAATGCTTGATAGGATTGGCTTCAAATTATAGAATCACAGAAAATGGTAGAAGTTGGAAGGGACCTCTAGAGATCATCTAATCCAAGCCTCTTGCTAGAGCAGGTTGCACAAGAACACGTCCAGGAGGGCTTTGACAGAGGAGATTCCACAGCCTCCCTGGGCAGCATGTTCCAGTGCTTGGTTCCTCAGCCCTTCCTCATAAGAGAGATGCTCCACTCCCTTAACCTTCTTTGTGACTGTGCTGGACTCTTTCAAGCAGTTCCCTGCCCTTCTTGACTGGGGGACCCAGAAATGGACACAATATTCCAGATATGACCTCACCAGGGCAGAGGGGGAGGAGAACCTCTCTCAACCTACTAATTACACCCCTTCTGATACACCCCAGGATTGCATTGGCCTTCTTAGCCACAAGGGCACATTGTTGGCTCGTGGCAATCCTGCTGTCCACCATGACCCCCAGGTCCCACTCCCCTGTGCTGCTTTCCAAATCATAGATACTCAGCTGCTTCAATTGCTAACAGCTCTTTTTGCAGTATTAAAAATAGTCAGCCTTTTTCTTTTGTACACCAGTAAAGTGCCTGCTTTTTTTTAGTTGTTTTTTTTTTCCTGAAATAAATCTGTTTTTCAACTATTTCTATTCAGTTGCAAATCTCAAGAATATTCTTATTTAGTGAAGGGGACACAAGTATGAAAAGACAGACAAGTTCAGTTTCTTCTGTCTTGAATTTGATCAGAATGTCTCAATAAAGTCTTAGAACACCCGATATTTTCCCTTCTTATAAAAAAAAATAAAAATAAAATATCCCTAAGAATAGCTTCCCTATACAGTGACACCTTGACCGATACCCAGTAGTTTCTGTTGAAAAATGACTTGGCAGTAAACACACATTCTTCCAGTAGCTGAGCCTGACCCAGCAACCATGGTGTATATGATGGTAAGTACATTAGAAATATGACACACAGGCAAAGTGTCTAAACTTTAGCTATACCAAAGAAAAGCGATCACATATAAAGAAGTCTGTTTTCAATATATGTATTTTCTTGAAAGTTATCCAATCCAGTTCTTCACATGTTCCTGGAAAGCTCCCCATACATCAGGGAAAACCAAACAAACCCCCTATCATTCTCTGTTAATGATTGATCTACTTGCCAAATAGGAAAATAAGCATTTTCAGCAACAATTGGCTTGAAATCAGGTTGATTTCCAGTAAAAACAAAAACACTCTAAATGCATTAAATATTCCATGTCTGATTGTATGACATATTCACATAGAAGCACATAAAGCTATCCTAAAGACTAATTTCTTATCATAAAAAGGAGTCATCCACAAAAATTCTTTTTTTTCCACAATCACATAGCAGTATTGGCATATGTCTGGTTCACAGTCGATCAAGAAACTAAACCAAAATAAAATTTTCATTCAGCTGGATGGAGTTTTATGGTCTGCATTTGAATCAAATAGGTTGAGGAACAGAGACTGGAGAAAAACAAATATTCTATTACTTCACAGAAGAGCAACTACAACTAAACAAGATAACATGGGATACTAGCAGAGGAATTGTCCTGGCAAGGTGCAGCTTAAGACCTGCTGGAATGTTTAAGATTATGCTATAATATGGGCATTTTATTACTTTTAAGTGTCTGAACTTTGTTTGCACACATTTTACATAGAGGAAAATGGAATAAAAGAGGAGATGAAGGTTCTGTGGTAGAATCATTTACTGCATGTTTCTATTTCTAGGCAACTTCAGTGTCTGCACAGATCTGCAACTGGAAAAATGGCCAGGTATAGCATAGCAAAGTGCATAATAGTTACAAACAATAATATTTATGCTGTTTAAAATCTACTTCAGGAATGGTAGGTCATATTGGTTACAAAAATATCTCCACATCTGTCAAAATGCCCAAGCCTTATCACAAAACCACAGTGTTATATTTACAATATTCAGACAGAAAGCAATGTTGTGAAAAACAGGGTAACTGCAAAAGCAAATGGAAATACTTCAGAGAGCCAATCACATCATCATAGAACTCTCCATACACTGATCCAAATGATTATTTGAATCAATGGTGATTAAATCAGTTTGGAAAGTTCAGAAGCCAAATATATTCCTCAATTCATAACTATCACTGGAACGGGAACTAAATGAGTTGAGTTAGGCCAGCAAACAGTTCTTTCCAGTACAATAGTTTCCAATCAACTGCTTGTTTACATATTAGATTCCCAAAGCCTCCTACTTCTGAACATTTAGAAACCACATTTAGGCCCTTGGCGTGATGGAAATGTTTTTGGTAGAAACATATATCAGAAAAAGCAGTTCTCATTCCCTACTAGAGCATCACAGGTAAAAGGTAATTTCAAAGCATAACATTTTCATTTTTTGGCATTAGTTCTTGTCTCTGCAAATGAGACAATCATTTTCCCTTCCTTAATTACACAATAGTCCATTATTTTCTATTTTATCATTTCCACAAGCACAATTTTTCTTCAGTATTTCTAAATTTATGTCACAAAGATTTGTCACCAGTTAAATGACCTCTTTTTTAAATGACCCAGCTTTCTGTGAATCCATACCCTCTAGTGCAAACAAATCTCCATGGCTTACACTTCATCACTTTTGTGGCAGAAACTGATCTGGTGAAAAAGATTTCTGGTGTTCAAGAAACAAAATGCCTAAAGCATTCTTCTTGATTACCCTGGTGTTGACCTACATAATAAAGTAAAATGCTTGCAATGTAATGTTCTCAGACCCTACCCTGATTTGGCTAGACAACCACTTTCTTGCCTCTACTTTAAAATTTGAGAGTAATTTTTTTCAGCTTTTATCAGATTTCCCACGGAAAAATCTCCAATGCCAGTAAGTGCATTGGCTTCTCTTAAAATCACCATGTGCATGCTGACTTGAGGAAGTAAAATATTTTTTTTGTATTTGGAGAAACAAAAAACCATACTGACAGACTGTTTATTCTTTCTTTATTGAGTACATGAGGACAAAAGCAAGGACCAATAATTTTGGGGATTTCCTAAGTTGGCTTTGACTTACTATCTATTCCAACTTAGAGTACCACTATTTCCATATTCTTTTACTTTAAATACCTTTAAAGCTAAAACCAGTCTCTAGTCTTTCATTTCCTGCAACAGTAAAAGCAGCACTAAAATACTTTCTAATGGAAGAATTTTTCAGAACAATGTTGGATCACTTACAAAATATTAAAAAACACACAGACACAAACACTTCTATCAATAACATTTGTCTCATTGTTACTGCACTATTTCCCAGCAATTGTTTTTGTATGTTTTTGCTTCACTTCCGTAAATAAAAAGGCCCTATTTACTATAAATTAGTCTTTCAAGACTGAATTAATCCTCTATGTTTTGAGGGACAGTTCACCATGGCCTTGGAACTTCTTAAACTACAACAACCAACACCCTTAGTGCCTTCTGATCGTGCTGAAAACCTCTTTCATTTGGCAGGCTTTGAAGGGGAAGACTGGGGGTATATTCCTTAGAGAAAACTGTGGGAGGACGAAGAGAACTGCTCTGTTTTATTTAACATTTAATTTCCTACCTGTAATAAACTGATCGCCACTACTGAATTATAACTGCAAAACTATCATCAACAGGGCTTTTTATACTTGCTTTGCATATATTTATATTGTTCTTGAAAACTATTCAAATCTGAGAATAAAAAAAACCAACTCATTGTTTGCCTTAATTTGTATTTTTAAAAGTCATTTTATGGAGTAAATACCTTCCACATTTTTAATAGACTACTGTCCTAATTAACTGAAATACGCATATAGACTTGTATCACTGAAGATACAGTGCATTTGAGCTAGAGAGAACTGAAATTTATGCAATTTGAATTAATAAATGTCAATATTATTTGTCAGCAAACAACGTTGGGGTGGTGTTGTTTATATTTTCTGTGACGTTTGTTTTGGGTTTTGTGGGTTGGTTTTTTTAGTTTATTTTTTTTCATTTGCAACTTCCATTCTTTTCCTTTAAAAGATTAATTTTCATCAGTGATGAGAATCAGACTGTCCTTCAATTATATATAGCCTTATTTCTATCACCAAAACAGGAGGATCCAGTGTGAACATGTTTAAGATAATTGTATCTTTTAGCATAAAATTCCTGGGTACAGTTTTGTTAACTGCATTTCAAAAAGTGAGTATTCAGAAAAACTGCACTTATTTCAACTTTAGCAGGCCTTTAATCTGGAAGTTTTTCAATCTAATTCTCTGGTGTGCCAATTAAAGCTGTTTCTTTTTTCTACCCTACATGGTGGAAAAATGGTAATGCACTGTTTGCACAACATTTCCCAGACCTCTATGATATTCTGGTAATTAATCTTCCCCCACTCCATTATTAACTTGTCCATAGGCACACAAATTAATTTTTCACTTTAAGCTTACTCCCTAAGTGTCCCCTACATGTCTAAAGATCACAATCCATGTTGTCCTTATCATAATGACTTCAAATTCCAAAATTAACCAGGAAGAAGCTAACTCTTGAATCTAAGGTACTTATTTCACCTATAAAATCACTTTGATGAAAAGAAAGATGGAAGGACAAAAATGTGTATGATATCTACGGGAAAAAAATTGAATTACTGGACTGCTACTAAGACATGTTTTTGCATAAGTCTGGAAGTTTGCTAGTGCAAAAGTTATTGATTAGGGTGCTAGAACTGTGCAGTCTATTTTGTTGTGTTTTTTTTTTCAAACAAGTCTTGTAGTATATACTTAATGCAAATATTTTTGTTATATCAGGCCCTGCAAACATGTATTTCACTCTGAGAACAATACTAACCAACTAAGAAACAAATATTAATCTAGGTCATCAGTATCATTTTACTAAAAAAAGCTTCACTTTTTTTATAATAGGGCTTTTGCAGCTGGGTGGGGAAGGAAAGCACACTAGAGGAAATGAGTCCAACAATCCCAAATGAAAAAGAAAGCATTTCAATATCGAAATTAGCACAAAAGAGTTCAAGGTCATAAGTAGAAGATAACTGGATTCATGAATGTCTGACGTAATATTTCCTTTTCACTTGAGGCTTGAAAGACAAGCCAGTATACCAAGCAAATTAGAGCATCTACTGTGCAATTACCATTTGAAATGTTTTGTTGTAGTCAAATAGTACCATCTAAAGAAGCATGGTAAAACAAATGAGGCCTCTAATACCACAACAGTATTACTTTTCTTATTGTCCTGGACAAATGAGGCCAAAGTTACTGAGTACCAGTGCTTAGGATACAACTTTCAATATTAAAGCCTGTTAATGACTTAAGTCTCCTGACAAATCCACCTACAGAGGACACAAAATCTTCAGAAAAGTACTATGGGGTTTTGTTTTCTTTTTATCCTTATACCATTTATTTAACTTATTTTTTACTTTATATTTTACTTAGTTTTACTTACAACTTGAAATAAATTATTGAAATACAATTTTTTTTATTTATTACATTATCCTTATCAAGCAAGCATATCTTAATGAACATTTTTGTTTTCAAAGAAAAAGATGTTTTATATATCAATTATTTTATTCATTTTTATGATGTATAATGAAAGCAAAACTTTAGGGAAAGTTTCTAGAAGTATCTATGCTTACTCATGATGGAAGGATTTAAAACCAGACCACTCATTTTCTGTTGCAAAGGCAAGAAGACCAATATCATACATCAATTTACTTAAAATTAAACACTGAAAAATTAAGAAAACCTCACTTAAAATTAAAACCCACTTAGAATACTCCAAACACAGGCTAGATCATTTGGTGTTTGAGGAAAGAAGAATTCCATTTCAATATATCCATCTCACCACCTTTTTGGTCTGCTTGCAGCTAATTTGTTTGTGGTGCAGCATCACAGTCTCTCTCTGCAGTCTCAAATGCCAAATATATCCAGCTGACCTTAGCTTTAATCTGTGTCTTTATAGAAGTCAGGAACTGGAGAGGTAGTTGTATTCCCTCTCCCAAAATATCTGCATTGAAGGCTCCCTGCTTCCCAGCAGATAACTTGACATTCTTGTCACAGTTTGATACAGCTTCATACATCTGCCCTGAATCAATATACATGTTTCATGAAATCATATCCATGCAGGACAACTGCATCTTGTACAGATGCAAGTCCCCTGTTTGTAGCCAGCTAGCTAGCTTTGATAGTGCTACTGGTGAACAGTAGTTATAAAACACTTCCCACTGGGTGCAAAACCTGCAGGGGAACTGCAGACACTTCAAAACAGTAAGCCTGCATTAAGTTCCAAGCTGTTGTGGTTACAATGCTTTTATAGTTTCCTAATCAGCTTGCTCTGCAGGAAGGCACAACTGCAGTCAGTGCTGAAAAAAACAGACACAGAGACTTCTTACATCAGCTTTGCTATCTGTTTTTCACTAAAGGGGGAAATAAGGACAAGGATGGAGAAAGAAATAAAAAGCTATCGCCATTATTTAGTTTAATTACAATACAGGAGGAACAGACAACTACCTTAATTGATAAGGGAGAGTCTGGCTTGTAGTACCCATAGCATTGAACAAGTACAGAAAATCTGCCTAGCAGTAATGGGCTATTTTGGGTTTCTTAGCTCACCTCAGGATACCTATCTCCAGATTTGCAATCTTTGTGTTTATGATACACACCTAAAAACTTCATCTGTTCAATTTAGTGGGAATAGTGTGCTTTCCATGCCTTGCATCTGGTCTGATTACATGTGAAACTCGATCATAATCATAAGAGGTTTAGGGTAAACACAAGGAAAAACTTTTTCCCAGTGAGGGAGACAGAGCTCTGGCAGGGGCTGCCCAGGGAGGTAGTGGAGTCTCCTTCTCTGGAGACATTCAAGACCTGCCTGTATGTGTTCCTGGGTGACTTGGTCTAGGTGATCCTGCTCTGGCAGGGGGGTTGGACTAGATGATCTTCTAGGTCCCTTCCAATCCCTAACATTCTATGATCCTATGATTCTATGATAATTATTGTTTATTTATTTTTTATCATTGAAGTTGAGCTTGTTACACTTAAGCCTTCCAGGGCAAAGCTTAGTAGAAAGATGTGTCCTGGACTCTGTTGATACTCATATTTTTCTTTGCAACTCATTATCATCACTTCATCTATCAAAGAAAAAAAAAAAAGTGTAATATTACTATTCAATATGGCTTAAGGATTAGCCTATCTGACATTATGACTCTTCATACTGTCACTAGAATTGTCAGGACACTAACTGAAAAGCCTTTAAAGAGAGAAAGGTAAGTGCCTTCAGAGTTAAGATTCAATGAGAAATATTTGGAAAAAAATGGGAGGTTTAGTATTTTTGGCTGCTTTTAGAAAGTGCATTGACACTAGAAGTGGAACAACTCAGGTACTGAATATAATTCTTAAACTGGAAAAAATGTTTGTACTTTAGAAGTACTAGCTGCGAAAATATGAAGAAACTTTAGCACAGAAAGAATGGTTTCATTCTTTTCCCCACACCAGCTAGTAGCACTGACCCAAACTGGCAAATGCATCCGTGTAGTGGAGAACTTCTAGGCAGAAATCATTACCTTGAGAATTATACTATTTGATTTTCTCTTTTTCACCAGTGGTACAAAAACACTTCAATTACCCTTGAATAACTCTTGGCAGACATGATCTCCAATTTCATTTTTTTCCAACAAAACCCATAATTGCATACTGGAAGAAAACCAGAGGGAGCCAAGCATCACCACGTTAATTGTTCTGAAGTGTGCTAATGAGTTCAGTGTATCCCCAGAATCACTCGTGGCATGTAACGTTTTCTGTCAAAGCTGTCATCTGCTTAAGCAAAATGAAATATGTTCTGGAAATGGGTGTCTTGAGACCAAAATCATAACTATCACCAAGAAGTCACTCTCTCTTGTGCTGCTTTTTGAAGTAAGCTTTATTTCTAGGGTTCTGGAGACCTTGTATCTTGCATAGAATTCATTAAGGAAAGATTTTTATAAGACACCTGGCTTTTCTCCTCTTTTTAAAGACTTTTTAGAACATGTGCTCCAATAATAAATACAATTCATAACAGCTGAGAACTAGCAGGATATCAGTGCAGGATCTCTATAGGATAGAGGAAGTCTGCCTTCCACTTATTACCCTCCAGAAGAGAGTTAAATCTCTCTCAGTTCACCAGTGCATCTCGCTTGCTGTTAAAGCTTTCAACTTCATGTGTGATACAACTTGTTAGCAGTTAATTTTTCTCCTCTTTACTCTCCTCTCTGACTCCATATACAACTAAATGTAACCATTAAAATCTTATTTAATGTACTCCTAGAGTAAAAGAGGAGGTTAAAGGATAGGAATAGGAATTCCTAGTACAGTAATCTAATAGTATAGCTGGACAAACAAGTGTTGTCATTCCCTTGATCATACTAAAAGTCTCTCTATATTGCTCCAACCATTGTCTTAAAAAGTCTGATCAGAAAGATATACAACTTGAGAAGCAAAAGAAGTGGAAAAATGATATCCTCTAACCTCTCTAGATGAGCCTAGTGGAAGACTGCTCCCCTCTCCTTTTTGAACTGTTCCCTTAAATGTTGAATTTGTCCAGTGTAGAACAACCGCCAAATAAAGCAAAGTGCAGGGAGCAAGTTGGCAAGGAGGTGACAGATTAGTTTTGAAAATAAAAAGGTTATGCTTCTATGATAAATGACATAACTGTCTTGCATAACCATTTAAAGACCATCAATGTCAAAATAAAGAAAAACAAAGTTGCATTCAGGCTCATAGATCTCAGGGCGCCAGTTCTGTTAGATCTATACCAGCCTTTTCTTTCTATAGGTGTACATGAATCTTTTCAGATTTGAAAGAATTGAACACCAACTAGCCTGTTTCCATAGTAAGAACAATTTTAAAAACTACAAGAAAGTAATTATTTCCCTTTTACATACACATAAAAAACCATTAATTGCTGAAGAAAATGACACTGAAGTATTATTTAAGTGAAAATTACAGGGCAGTTGACACACAATTCCCAACTACATACATCTGGGTATGACTAAGGATATAAAACAAGATCTCAAGTGACCTTTCAATCTTACACACAACGATTAGCCTATAATATTGCTAGTCTGCTCCCAGCTTTCCTGAAGTCTTAATAAAAACACCCTTTCAAGACACATTTCTCTCTCCCTAACAGGCAAATTCCTTTGCTGCCAAGAAAAGCAAACAAGAGAGAAGCGTATGAAACACGGCGTACGTTGTACTGGGTGTTAGGAAAAGCAAGTGATTAGCTTAGAGGCAGGGCATTGCCAGGTGCAGTGAGCAGCACAGAACACAGCCAGAAAAGGGGCATGGAACAAGCTGACAAAAGCTGTGAGTGTAGAGGCAGCTGGTGCAACCACACAGCTCAAGCTGCACAAGTAGCTGTAACAAGGCACTGTAGGATAAGCCCAAGCAGGCTACTGGTGTACCAGGCATGTGGCAGCTTCACCTCTTCTGCTGCCAGTGCAATCCAGCAGGAATGATGGTCTCACTTCTACCCCATCATCCCATGTAATTTAAATTCTTCATCCTTAAAAAGATTTTAAAATCCAGAGAAATGAATGAGTACACTTATGTATTGAGAAACTACACTGGGATACTATCCATTATGTGCTTTAAACATGTTTGTTTTTGATGAGTTTTGATGAGTTTTGATGTGTTTTGTTTTTTGGTTTTGGTGGGGTTTTTTTTAAATTACTCCTCCCTTTTTTTTTCATAGCTCAACATCCTTTTTTTCTTCCCCATCCTATTACTTGAGCTCTGGCTGCACTTTCAGTATTTGTGTTTTAACAGCTTATTCCAACCTATTACCCACTATTAATAGTTTCTGAATTGCTTTCTTACAATAGAAGGTAGGTGAAGATCCCAAAACTGATGGAGAAATGGCAGGTTTCCAATTACGTGGAGGGCTATTTAACAAAATCCACCCCTTTTTCTTCCTGTTTTATCCCTCCTCCTCTTTCTTTCCATCCTAGTACTTCTCAACACCCCTCATCTACATGCATATGGAATAATACCAAACACTGAACCTTAAAAAAATCATACTGCATCCAGAAACACATTTTGATTGGCAGTACCTTGATCCAAACTTCAATATATGTTATACTGGTCATGATTAAATATTCTAGTGGAATTTAAAGTAACCATTTTAGCTCTAAAAGACTGTTTCATTTTCTTAGAAAAACAGTTGAAAGAAGTGTTGGCTTTAGAAATCTTTAATCTTATTTTTGTGGATCCAAACCTCATTTAGGCAAAAACTGGGCAGAGAGAATCCATAGTACCCAGAAGAAATGAAGGAAAAAACTGCTTCAAGTTAGCTCCAGAGTACCAAGAATGATCATTTTAAAATCTGTTCCAAATACTGTTTAGTAGTTCAGTTTTTGAAGGCATTCAAATTTCTTTTGAAGCCTCCCAATTAGAAAGAAATGCTTACAAAATTTCATGAAACCTGATTAATGCAAAGTAGGGTTATATTTAATACTTGGAGCATAGCAGCTAAATTCAATCAATATAACCTCATGTCAAAAGTAGCTGCAATTATTTTCAAACAATTAAGTTAAACAAACATAGCCAGGCCCATAGAAATTGTAGTAAAATACTGCTTTCTTTGACAAACCAACAATGTAGACTGGCTTTCTTTAGGGCTGAAAATAAGCATATGCATGTCCAGTAATATTAATCTAAAGATGCCTATCAGCTGCAGACCCAATGTAAAAGCAGTTAAGGTGTAAATGAGGAAAGACAGTAACAGTAGAAGAGGACAGAAGAGTCCCAGCATCAGTAAATCAGAACCTAAAGAGCTTACAGTCTTCACACAACCCTGAAGTAACTTATAGGATTTAGTTTACCATGTCTTATTCAGGCTGGTTTACAATAATTTTTACAATTACATAAAGAAAAGAAAAAAAAAGGTATTGCAAACACTGGGGAATCCAATCATATTTCCACCTACTTTCTCAATTAATCTTCAATATCTAATCTTTATACAGCAATCTGATCTAGTAAACATGAAATTGTATAACAAACAAAAACAAACCACCAAAACAGTATGAAAATTCCATGGGTTCAAAATCCATTTTATACTGATAAATATCTGCAGAAACAGATAGCTCTTTGGCATCTTCATAAAGGTGATATAGCAAAAAACTTGTGTTATATATGAAAATAACATCATTCACTCTATGTTTTTGGATTCCTTTGTAGAACTGTTAGAAACCATGATATTTTAAAATTCTGATCTGATGGAACTCTGGAATGAAAACCTTAAATGGAGAGTTATACAAGTTATTTGATTAATTTAGTACATATCAATCCTCATAAAACTTCTAGCTATTTTTAGAAACTGAGCTTGATACCATATGAAAGCAACACAAATATGTCATTATATTCAAATGTCCATAAAACTTAATGAAAGAAAACAAAAAAATCTAAAACTAAAGATAATATTTAAAACAACAAATTCTGTGTCTACTGTGAGGTCACCTCCTGAAATGTCACAGTGCTAATCAAATCCTTTGTATGCTGCAACTGCAGTAATGCTAATTCAGATAAATGTACTTGCACCAATAAGCACTTCATGAAGATTTCTATCATGATACAGTCAAACTGTACAGTATAACAAATTCCAGTACTCAGGTTTAATCAAGTTAGACAAAAATTTTGGAGACATTTCAACTGTTTTATGGCTTAGGGCATCAGGGATCCTGAGATTGTTTCCCTGTAGCTGTCAGATGCTACATCTCCCAGACTTGGAATCCTGGCTTCCATGACACTCTCCTACTGACCCCAGGAAATTCCACCATAGCAACTGTGTCCTCCTCAGCAAAATAAAAAGGCAGCAGCACATCCAAGCTGCACTTCTACAAAGATCCATACACCAATAATTATATTAAATGAAACATTAGCCTTTCAGGATTTAATTACACAGCACCATAAACACAAGTCTTACAGTTTTCTAACTGTTTTAGTCAGCAGAACTGTTGCCTGATGGACATACAGAACTGCCTGCTGTTTATGTGTGAATGAGAAAAAAAAAAAGTCTTTATATAGCCTATAGAACTGTGATTTGAAAATAATATTTAAAAAAAATTACTAATAGTTCACATTTCAGAATTTAAAATTTTTTTTTTATTATTTTTTTTTTAATTTGCAAACTGAACTTCCAAACTGAACAGAGTTTGGAGCAAAATTATTCAATCAACACCTCAAAAGTGCAATAAAAGTATACTATTTACTAAGTATCACATCAAACTGCTTTTTTCACAAATGTGTTTTCTTGTTCTCACAACACCAATGACTTCACAAGTTTCAGTATTTTCTACAGATTACTTACTGGAGTAAAAACTATTAAATAGCATTATAGTGGTAGCAGCTTTAACGAATTTCTACATAAAAAAAACCCTCCTCAGATCAGAAGTCAGAAAGTAGAGGTAAGAAAACAGGCTGTAATTTCAACCTTCCAAAACTTACCATGTTTTTGAAAGAGACTGTTTATGACTGGTACATTTAAGAGTTTATGTCAAGACTGGGAGACATAAAAGGATTTGTGGTTTATGCATCTAATTTAGAGACATAATTGGAAAATTATCTCACTGTACCCTTCACAGAGAGGAACTGTAGAAGCTCCCAACTCTTGCCTGCTTTAATTTAATATAAAAAGGATGCCTATTTATAACAAGGCAGCTCAGAAGTCTTACTTGAGTCTGCTTCATTGCCCGTTCCATTCTGCGAGTACTGCCTTTCTCAAGCTTGGTCCGAAGCAGTAAGGCTGATGTCTGAATGGCCCAGAACTTTGGCTGAGAGAGCAAGCACTGCAGAGAAAATTTTTTTCATTAGTTCATTTTAAAAGACACTCAAGAAAGTAAAGGTTTTAAGTGTTCTCAAGTATCAAAGCTGTTTCCTATAGTGAAAGTGAAATACATGGTTCTAGTACTTATTTGATGAATTGGAGGCTGTACAGATTAGTCTATTTTCAATATAAAAGGGGGACATCACAACTATTTTCTCCTTCTCAGCTCCTGCATCACAGTGTCTACATGTACCTGTATAGTGCATACAATAAAATTCACAAATTGAAATGGCTGCTCAAGATGAAAGGAAAATAAAGACATCAACACTGATCAGTCTGGCTTATCCTTCTCCATATCTCCTGCATATTGAATATTTGTAGACAGCAGCAGGGACCCTATTTCTTAAGGTTGAAAAAACCCCAGTTCTCTCTTGGCATCTCTTCATATGCAAGGTGCTCCAGTGCCTGCATTAACAGCACCTCCTCATTAAATAGGTTGAAGTTGCTAAGAATCTGAAGAAAAAGAATTAATTTAGAATTTGCCAAGACTTGAGAATAACAAGAAGAATTTCTGATGTGTAGTAAAATCAATGTGTAGTACTAATAGTAGTATAGGGAATACATAATAATATAGGTAAAAAGCTTTCCTGAAGAGATGGTAGGTTATCACTTGCAACGTCCTGCCCTGATGCCAGGAATATGGTGCCACTGATCAAACCACTGATTTTTAGGAAAGACCATAAGGACATACATAGCAAATATAACTTTGATATCCCTCAGTAATGTACAGGCTCCCCGGATTCTTTCCAGTATGGTTTCACACACAGTATACTATTTTTCTCTTTGATACTCTGCAAAGTGAGGCAGCAGGAAAATGTCCTTGCTGATCTTATTGACACTACAAATATGATCCAGCTTCTCTGAGAAAATAAATTTGTCCGTACATATTTGTAGACTGGAGAAAAAGCCCTCGTGGCTTTATTCTTTCTTTTCAAAGACCTCCCAAAGCACTAAAAAGTATACTTTGCTGGTGGTTTGTGTGAAATGCCTGACAAATTTCTGTCATATTGTAATCCATTTTTCTTTTCCCTTGTGTTTTGACAGGAAAGGAAGCAGAAAGAAACAAGCTAAAACAAATTTTCTCCAAGCAAAACTACAATGGGAAGAGAGGCAACAGCAAATAAAAGCATAAATGAAAGCAGCATGAATGTGTGTAGAGCCACAAAGCACATCAACGTCAGCTAAGCCTCCATCTTATGATCAACAATCTCTGCAGTGATTTTTCAATATCTACTCATTACTAAATTAAAAAAAAATAAATTTTCTAACAGCTTTATCGATAAAAAAAGCACTGCAACTGCACAGGACAATGATGAGCAGGGCTATTTTCAATTAAGAAACACTTGTAATTATGTACTTTCACTGAGCTCAGTCCTGTGCCAGAACAAAAAACCTCATATTTTCATTGCCTAACTGTAATGTTTAAAACATCACAGAGACAAAATAATATATGTCTAAAGGACACAAACGTGGCACTTAGTGTCATGGTCTAGCTAGGTGTCGTGGTGTCAGGTTTTAGGCTGGACCTTAAAGGTCTATTCCAGCCTCAACAATAATTCTGTGTAATTCTGTGTAACTGTTTATACTCAAGGGCTGTAAATAATAATTTCAGAACATGTATCCATAACTATTAGGCAAGTTTTAATCTTCTACCCAAAATCTCCACATACTTCAGATAATAATTATTTTCAGACCCAAAGATTTATATTTTCACCTGAAGCTAAATCTAGACTCTATTAGATACCATAGGTTAAAATACAACATCTGGAAAAAAGAAGAAATTAAATCATGGGTAAAGAAGTTTGGTCAACATATCTGAAACACATTGGAAAAGTTTATTGTACTGTACAATAAACAAGTCTGCTAAGAAAATGAACAAAATAATTCTAAAACAAAACCACTATTAAGAATATTCACCAGTCATCTTTGTTCTTACTTTAGTGAAAGAACAATAAAATTAAGAAAACCAGAAAAATTAGATGGGGTGAGAAGAAAGGAAAAAAAAAAAAGTTACACAACATTTTCTGCACTGAATGGAACGTTTTCACATGGGAAAACTTATTTCTCCAATTTTTGCCCACATTTTTTTCCTACAAACAAGAACTCTTCTCCCATCATACCGAAGTGTAAAAAGGAGATTACCAAAATATTACACAGAACAGACTACTTTGTTCAATGTATCTTTCTTATATGATACTGGACTGAAATGACATGATCCAAGTCTTAGTAATAAAGTAGTCTGTTAGTGTACCTTTACAACACCCCCATTACTATGCAAGAACAAAACATCATTATGAGCCTTGGTGTGATGTACTCCCTGGTCATTCTAATCAGAGACAGAGAAAGAAGGGTTGCACAATTTGCAATGTATGTACACAATTCAGAACAAGCTAGCAAGAGTCTTAAAGGAACTTTTGTGCCATTGGCATTTCATGTGTATACATGCATATGAAGGTATTTGTATACTACTTATGAAGTGACAATATTTGGTTTGAGGGAAGTCACACACAGAGAAAGACACAGCTTAGAAATCAAAAACATCATATATTTAAGATAAAACCAAAAAGTTAACCAAAGACCCTTGGGAAAGCTGAGACACACAGAAGAGCATACAGAGGAGCGTTACACAATAACTGACAACTCAAACCTAAATAGTTGACAACTCAAACCTAAACAGAGTCTTCTGAAGGGCAGATGAATAAGACTGCATCAGATAGTCACGACTTAGAAAAGGTCGAGGTTGTCCAGAGCAGCTGTTCTGCATTATTCCATCTGCTATTTTAAAAAGTAGATGTTCCTATAGGAATTCTTTGTGACATTCAAGTCAGGAAGATCTTATGTGGGCCTATTAGATGTGCTAAAGAGGTAAAGATGATCATTGTTAACTAAGTATTTTCTGATTTTTCCTTATTATAAGTCTATGCTTTAAGTAACCCTCTTCTCCTTGTATGTTGCTGACTAATAAAACTATAGGTAGCCTAGCAAGCTATCATCACTATGATGGAGGCATCATTTGAAAATGGACTTTCAAACTTTAAGCACTTCTAATTGCAAGTGGAATTCCCAAGAATTTGCCCATCAGTCCATCAGTGAATCAAAACTATTCTGTTTATTGGCCAAAATGCCAAGCTGTGGTGAAATGACTTACTTGAAGGCACAGACATGAGGCACCCTGAGGATTGCTCTGTTTCTCTGTCATCCCCTCCAAAGAAATGACCTTTAGTTCAGATTGACTCAGGTTTTTGCTAACATATTTTAAATTATAAACAAACAGAAACCACCAAGAGGGATTTTGAAAAAAAAAAAAGGAGATAATAATAATAATGAAAATAATTTTTAAACCCCAAACAACAAAAAACCAGCAACCCTTTCTAGTTTCTTTTCATTACCAATTTTAGTTAACTTAATTCAACAGCTTTGTTGCTTGTTTCTCCAAAGAGCCACACGTAATTAAGATTTCCAAATTACTTACGTGGGTTAATTAATGTCTGTTTAACACTAGTTTTGCTTCATATAACCAACTACATGATTATATGATTATTTTAATGAATTAATCCAGATAAATAACATGAAAACCTTCTTTTTTCAATATAACCAAAAGCAAAATGATCTAACTCATTCTATTCTTCTCTCTGAGAAAACACTGTGGTTGGCTTCTTTGCAACTTCCTATATTGTGCACAGTAGTCAGTTAAGTACATTAAAAAAAAATAATTGGAGGCATATGACTGAGGCACAGCCAGGCAAAATTACTGCTTTTTGCAGCTGCTTTGCAGGCATATCTGTTAATCCCTGGTGAAGGGCTCTGTCACTGAAGGCTACTTTACAAGTGCTTACTTTGGTTTTAAGCACACAGGAAAGGATACTTTGCCATAAAAAGCTCTATGCAATTCAAGCTAAGAAACAAAAGAAAAAAATAAGCATGAGATTAGGAAGAATTTAACTTTGTTTTCCACACTGTCATTCAAATAATCTGAACATTGAAATTTCTGTGTAACTAAATTTTTTACTAAAAAAGTCAAGTTCAAATGACGTGTTTAACTTAACTTTGTTTGTTTCTCCTAGCACTGAACTGGTGATAAAAATGTAAAATGAAATGAATTAAAAGTAGCTGACTTACGGAAATAAACCTGAAAATTGTAACCTTATTGTGAAAAAAAAAAATAATTTCAATTACATACACACACATACACACACACACACACACTTAACAGTATAAAATTTTATAAAATAAAAATATTATATATAAAATAAAAGACAATCCTTGTCATTCTGAAAAAAATATGCACAGGAAACTTGGTGCTGGGAAATATTTAGATGAACTTTATAAAACTATTTCTAATTAACTAAGAAAGATTAAGGCAAGATCACATCCAGAGTAAAATAAAAAGAAAAAAAGTTTTGAGAAATGTCCTTAGTATACAATTCTTCTATAAATTGAGCTTGAACATAGATGACTTTCAGTTGTACTGGCAGCTTCTGGTTGAAACAGAAGTTGTAACAGTAATTCTGTTAGAACTCTAAGTTTAAATGAAACACATTTGTGACTAATTGCTTTCCAATATCAGTGCAGGTTTTTGGATTGTACTGAAAAGTATAATTATCAAAAAGATAAGTAAAATGCTGGATTTCTAGTAAAAATTTAGTAGTAGAACCATAGAAGTAGAAGCTTCTGTCATCTGTAACCACTGGCATTGCAGACAACATTCCCAAATAATAATTTTGGAATTTACACCACTAATCAGGGTGGTAACCTGAGCACCTATAAATTTCTCACCTTCCTAGGTATTATCAACAACAAATATTTTATATTTGACTGCATGTGTCAATAGTTGGATAAGACCTCCTAATCAGAAAAAAAGAGATTTGCACCATCTATTCAAGAGAGCAAACTTTCAGATTAAAAAAAAAATATATAAACAAATAAAAAAACCCTGTCAATCTGTAGAAATATTAGGATTGCTTTAATTACAAGCAAGCAATTAGAAGATGCAAGGCTGTATATTCTCCAATCACATTTTATCAGCTATGGACACCTTCATATTTTCCATGGCCTAACAAGAAAAAAAAAAAATTACACTAGGTTTTTGCTCCAAATGATTCTTATTGCAACTTGACAAATTCTAATCCTATTTGGCATAATTACATCTTTGGAGAGCTACACAAACAAGGTGACACAAAAAAGGAAAATAGTATTTTCACACCTTGAAAATGCAATTTGTTCATAAATCCATATATCCATGACAGTGGATATATTTAGTTGTTAGCTGATATAAAGGCAGAGATGATAGTCTATAATTTATCCAATAAATCTACTTCCTAGAATGGACTAGCCAATAAACTTAGTAGATTGCCCTTTATTTTTCTTAAAGAAATATCTAAACAGCATTGGTGTATTCTACTCCATACAGATCTCTCCTCCTCAAGATCAAAAGAATTGCTGAGATATCAAACAAACATCAAATGCCCTGATGATATGTTTTAACAGTTACCAAAACCTTGATGCATCTGCTTAATTTACACTTTCATTAAATACTGAAATATTTACTACACTTAAAGTCACTGTAAGGGTTATTCGCACTGAAAAAAACCCCAAACATTTACCAGCTTATCCTGCAAATTGTTGTGTATACATCAACACAAAAACAACTGTTTTCAAAACTTCTGGGGTTTGTTTACTGTTAAACATATGCATTTACTAAAAAAAAAAAACCCCACAAAAACCAACCAACCAACCCACAAAAAACCAATTGCTATAGACTAGCAATTGATCAAACAGTCTTAGGGCAAAATTACCAAGACAAGGATAATGTACATTATCTTTGCAAACACCACAACTTGTAATATAAAAGAATCATATTTTGGCATTATCCCAAGTCCTGTGTTAATATTTCTTTTTCGGTGCTTCATGGGAAAAATGTGTTATTACTTGATTAGTTCTCAAATATTTTCTTGCCTAACAGTATCTAATATAAATTCTACATGGCACCTTTAGAGTATTAAGTCAAGATGTTTATGCTGTTACAAGAAAAGAAAAAATATTTTTTTTCTGTATGACATGAATTAGCAGGAGCTCCATATTTTCCTTTATTAGGTCTTCCATTGATTTTAATGAGTTGTTACATCGAGATAGCATGTTACAGAGCTAACTAATGATCACTTGTGATTTATTTTTTTTTAAGGTCTCTTCAAATTATCATGATACATTTTTTATAAAAGAATTGTGCCTGATTGTCAGGTAAACCAGAGAGACAGGAAGAAATCCTGAAAGTATTAAAGTGACAAGAGTAGATGATTTACTTTCCAGTGTTGGCCGAGACATCAGCATGTGCACAGAGCCATTTTCCAGTACTGCTTTAATATTCCATATATATTTCAGTAGGTTTAGACCACACATTCAGCATATTTTTTTTCCAAAGTCTAATGCTGTTCACTCAACTATATGACAAGGGTTTATTTTGGTATATAAACCTAATCCTGGGACTGTACAACTAAAATAGCTTTTCACCACAACAGGTGTTAGCTGATTATGAGCAGAGCTGGGCTTAGAGCTCTTAGCTCCAGCCATTAGAAATATCTCAGGGTGTTAAAATGTCAAGAGCAAGGCCAAACCGTGATCAGTGACCCACATCAAGGGACCAGTTTAATTAGAATGGTATCTTTAAAATTCATTTTGTCTAGTCTCGTCTGGTGGCCTCAGCACTCAATTTGTAACATTACTTCATTGTAACTACAGAGTACTTTTTGTTAAATTGGACTGCTAAAACAGGACGACTCCATCTGATCTTTTTGTATTTTTATCTACTTCAGTGTGTTTGAATGAAATTCTTAACACAGAATTTCATGCTTGGATAGCTGAATGCATTTGAATGAAAGTATAATTCTGAGAGTTTTTAAATTAAATATATGTGTGCTTACACAATGGACAGTTTTTTTCCCCCATCTACAGCTGTGAAGAGTCATTATAAATTGTTGTTGTCTATCCACGCTTTATAAAGCAAAATGTACACAAAGATGCTAAAAACTTCTTAAATACATTATTACTTAGATAATATATTATTTAAGT